>JAPYYR010000352.1:0-93090 GCA_030523065.1 Aphidius colemani
TAGAAATCGAAAAATTTTCGAAAAAAAAAATTAGAAAATTGGGAAATTATAAAATCGAAGAGGTAAATTTAAAAATGAACGAATACCTCCTCGGTCATTATATGATCCTGATACAAATCGAAAAATTTTTTTCATAAAAACTATTAGATATCAATACATCGGGACTAAAAACTATCGGCGATTATATATCGATAATATATCGATATAATATCGGCTAAACATATATCGGCCAACTATTGCACATCCCTACTATTATTATCACGTGACTTTATATTGAAGCACTTGCGCATTATACCCTACACATACTACTATTATTTTTTATAATTTATTTATTTTTTTTCTTGACCATTAAGTCTGACACTAATCTTTTTAATATTATTTGGATATTTATTATTCATGTAAACAAAAAGACTCATACAGACTCATACATTCAACGTATATCTTTGTTCATCTGTCTTAGTTTACTTTTTCTGGTTTTTCTTTTGTGTGTGTTTTAATTGGATAAATAATAATTATCAGATATGGCTACCAACCGGGAAAATCATGATGACTCAATGAAAATGAAGGTAAAAACAGCAATTCGTCAATGACGATGTATATTGAATAGTACTTGATAATACTTACCATCATTACATCAACTATTGTTCATGCAACGACTCGTTATTGTTAAACATTGCTTTGAATTTAGTGTTAAATAAATAATATTAAATTGATTGATAATTTTTTTTTGTTCATTATATAAACTAATTGTTATAATTTATATAATATAATTTAACTGATATTGATACAATCAAGTAAATGGATCTTCAAGATACCGATGAGCTTACCATGTTTAGTGAGACAACTAAATTGGTATACAACATGAGGGAAGACGACGACGATATCACCATGGAATCATCAACAGAGAGTCTTGGTTTGGATTATCAAGCAATAAATAAGTACAATGATTTATTACCATATGCTGAGGAATTGGAAAAAGAAGCAAAACTTTTGCTACCAGAAATAAAAGGCCAATTGGGACGAGCTATCATGTTAAGACGTATTGAACCTGACACACTTAATGTCATTGGTAAATTACGAATGTAAGTTGTGTAAAATATTTATTTTTCTCTTTCAATAAAAGCATTCAATTATTTAACAAAATATTAATATTATTGACTGTTTTGTTACTGTTTAAAGGTACATGAAGCTCTACAGTTTAAGATTCACTAAAGAAGATCATATTTTACTGATAAAATTGATGTATGAACTTGTAACAATTGATGAGCTTGATCAATACCTTGTCAATATGTTTGGTGGTATTTTATTGACCTTATTGCGAAAGAGAGAACTCATTGAACCAAGTGAATTGGAATTAGATTGGAGACCATTATATGTCTTGAAAAAACGTTCAGTTGAAATGTCTACTAATAGCAACTGCATGTATCGTTTTTCTCAACGTTGCATAAAAATGATTGATAGTCTAGTATGTGATGCAAAAATATATTTTCCATTAACAGCAACAAGAGAAATACTTGATGAATTGAGACCAAAAATATGTCCGCTTGATGCAAGATCAACATCAGTTGTCATTGATTTATTAGATTTATTTTTACCAGTACAATTATTTCCAAATGATTCACACATGGGTTATAAGCTTTGGTTTGATGAATTTATGAAATTTTGGGAAATTTGTAATAATGCACCAGCATGGGAACATTCAATGATGACACTTATGTCAAGATTAGCGTGGTTTAATATTGGCTATATTGATTGGGAGCCATATATACCAATAATGACAACACGATTTATGAGATGTCTCAACTTACCAGTTTATTATAAAAATACAAAAATAACAAAATCCCATAAAGTTACAACAAATTCAGTAGCAATATGGGTTGTATCAATATTGGGCAATAAATCAAGTGGACAATTTCATTTGGAAAAATTTTTAAAAACCATTGAAACATATTTACATCAAGCAAATACTGGTCCTTGGATTGATGGTTTAAAAGATTTTTTAAGTAAATTAACAAGTCATTTTGTAAGACGTTTACATAATGAAAGATATAAAAAAAAAACATGGCAAACAGCAACACCAGAAACACATAAATTAACTGATACAGATGTTGATAATTTTGTTAAATCAATGATGCCACTTGCAATGACATCAATGTTTGGACTTACAAATGGAGCAGCAACATCAAAAGTATTTCGTCATTTAGCAACAATAAGACCAAGCCTTGTTATACCAGATGTACTTGATAGATTATATTTAACTCTTGATTCATTAACAGAACCACATAAATTAACAGCATCAATGTCAGCAGTAACATCAGTTGCTAGACCACTAGTACAAGGATGCAGAAATGTTAATAAAGGCTATACATATAATGAAGGACCATCACGTGTATTGGCATTATTATTCTCATCATTACCAGGTATTGATGCTAATGATTTTATGAAATGTTTTTCAACATTTCGTTTGATATCTGTTTATACATCAATGATACCACTTGTTGATTGTTCACATGCAATTGGATCAAACTTAATTGACGATGATGATCGTTTAGTTTGTGAAGCAACATCACAATTTGAAGATTTTATATTACAATTTTTTGATCGTGTATTTATACTTATTGAATCAAGTACACTTGAATATGTATCTCAAGAAAATCAAGAACATCGTGGTAATAAAAGTAGAATTGAATCATTGATTGAAATGGGACTTGATTCAGTATGTTCAAGTATACTAAGTCGTTGTAGTAATGATATATTTCAATCTGCATTACATAAATTACGTACATTTGTTACTGAAAAAGTATTAGAAACAAGAATATCTGGACCGCTTGCAGCATCATTATGTCGTAGTTTTGCACGTGTTAATGGACGTGAAACATTAAAATCATTATTACCACCATTAACACAAATTATTATGGAAATAATTCAAGATAATGAAGATGTTAAAAAAGAAGAAAATCTTGATGATCGTTTGTTGTATTCAATGCTACTTATATCAAGTATAACATCAGCATCTGGTGATACATTATTAATACATAAAGATTTAATTATTGAATTACTAGATGAAATATTACATTTAAAATCACGTGAAGGTAGTCGTATATCAAGTAGAATATTACGTGGCACATTAAATGCACTATCAACAACAACAACAAAGTCACATTATACGTATGATGGACGTGATTATAATGATACAAGCTATCCATATATACTTGATTGGGGACAAGGTATTGATAAAAATACTCTTAATATTAATTGGTATGTACCTGCTGAAGATGAATTATCAATGTTACAAGAATTATTTTCACGTTATATGACCATTGAAATAAATAATATTGAGAGCTATTGTTCAAATACGACACCAACTACAACAACAACAAAATCAGAATTATTAACAACATTGACTATTGTATTATCATTGATTGATGGTGTATCAGATTATTTGCCAATACCAGATGAATATTTTAATAATTGTGATGATGAAACATCAACATTTTTACCATATGTTGGAATTAAAGAAGAAATTAAAATGCCTGATGGTAGTAATGTAAGAACATCAATGGTTAAATTATTAACAAAATTACAAAATAAAATGCTTGAAAATCATGAAGATGATCCAAAAAGTTTAGCTGTATTACCGCGTATTTGGAGTGCAATATTATTAGCTGAAGTATGTCATATGGATCAACATAAAAGACTTGTATTATCATGGAATCAAGTTAAATATGAATTACGTGATGATCTTATTAAAAAACGTCGTCATATGATTGAATCTATATTTGAGCGTTGTCATTTACAACATGAAATTAGAAAATTTTCACGTTTTTATCCATTAACTGATTTCCATAAATTTATTATGTTGCAATTATTTAAATTATCAACAACAACATATGCACAAGTACGTATGAATTCACAAGATGCATTATTCTCGGCATTAGGATATTTTCCAACTTCAAGAGATATATTTATACCTGATATATTAGAATTATTAAAAAAAGATCCAGAAGAACATCATGATGCACATAAAGGTTTATTATATCTTCTTGCTGGACCGAGACCAAATGCATTAATTGTACCAAGAAATTGGGAATTTTTAAAAAACATATGGCCAGCACTTGTGTTTTCAAAACCGTCTGAAAAACCATCAGTTATTAGATTAAAAAATAATTTAACTGAAACAATATCAAGATACATGCCAACAATTGCTATTAAATTATTTTTAACAGATAAATCAATTGATATTGCCAGTGAATTATGGATGACATATCCAAAACCATTATTAACAATACCAAATATTGATGATATTAATAATGGAAAAGTTGAATTATTAAAACTTGAAAAAATTAATGAAACATATTATGATGAACTTATGGATTCAATTGTAACTGGTATACAAACAAATTGTCATTGGCGACAAAGATCAATGGGTATGAGGCTACTACGTGATCTTGCACATCCAGATAGAAATTATCCAATAAAAGTTGTTGATTATTTTTTAAACGCACTTATTAATGATACATTACAAGAAAGAAAAATTGCAATATTAACTGTTTCATCAATATTGCAACAATTAAAAAGAAAACATACTAAAATAACAATTGATACACCAAATTTAGTTATTAAAAATGGATCAATATGGAATGATATAACAACATTGCCCGGTTTACGTGATGACAATGCTTGGTTACAATACAACTATGATAATCGTCCATTAAATGAACAACAATGGAATGAACCAAGATATATTCATAAACAACACAATGGCTATTATACATGGCCAAAAAAACTTGAAATATATGCGCCATCATCTGAACAGCCAATATTAGATAAAACAATACGCATTTTTAGTGAAGCTGAATTATTGATTGAAAATTTTTTCACTGATTCAGCAAATGTTGATAAACTTATAAAATTTAATAGCATTGAAGAGAGAAAAGGAAAAGATAAATTTAATAATTTTAGATTTTTATTATATAAAAGATTATTTAGAAATCATGGCATAACACATTTAAATAATTTTTTAATACATTTAAAATATCTCGTTAAAGATAAACAAGAAAGTCATCAATTATGTGCTGCTGAATTAATTGCTGGTATAATACGTGGATCAAAGCATTGGACATTTAATATGGTTAATGATATGTGGGATTTATTATTACCAATAATACGTGATGCATTAAATAATATTAGTACTGAAACAGTTAATGATTGGGCACTTTGTTTTGGTTCTGCAATTGCTAAAAGAGATCCGAACAGACATCATTGGTTGTATGAATGTCTAATGGAGTATACAATTGTCAATGACTCAACAGCATCGTTACATGAATCATCAATATTATTTTGTTTACAAACAATGTTAATACAACAATCATGGCGTTTAACTGAACTTATGAAACGTTTATTAATACGTGTTGAAAATCGTTTAATTGCAAATCCATTTCAAAATATACGTGATTGTCTTGGTAGTGTATTAACATCAATTTATTCAGCTGATTATGATCCTGGTACTGGTGTTAAAAATAATAAAACACAACTATATACACAAGATTTTATAAATAAATATTTACCAGATTTATTAAAACTAACAAATGATGATGATCATTTTCTTGAACTCGATGGAAAAAAAGAAAGTGTTAGTTTATTAAAAACACTATGTAAATGGTTAATAACAAATACATATTCATCACAATATGGCACATTACCAGGTTTTTCATTAATATTACCAGTACTATGTCAATTGGAAAATTATGAGCCAGATGATGAATTAAGATCAACATGCAGAAGAGCATTAGCAACAATGTCACAATCACTAAGACTACCAAGACATATGGATGAATTATTTAACGATTTATTTACTGTATCAAATATGACATCATGGTCAGCACGTTCATCATGTCTCAGTTTTATTGAAGTATTTGTTTTTTATAACATGGGTGTTATATTAAATAATAAAATATGGACAGACAAAGTTTTAGAAATTGTTATGAGATTACTATCTGATGATAGAGTTGAAGTTAGAGAAAAAGCTGGTACTGTGTTATGTGGTTTATTACATTGTAATTTTATTGCTGAACAAGATAAATTATTAAAGCAATTGAAAAATAAATCAAAAATTAAAATTAATAATAATGATGATTTACGTGTCAGACATGCTGGTGTACTTGGTCTATGTGCATTTGTCAGAGCTCATCCATATGATTTACCAAAATACGTGCCTTCGATATTTGAATATTTAAATTATTGTCTCAATGATCCACAACCGATTCCCGTAAGTTTATGTTTTTATTTTATTATCATTCAAATTAATATTTAAATAATAATTATTAATTAATGTTTTTTCTATTTTTTTGTTTTAGACAACAATTAGAAAAACACTTGGTGATTTTAAAAGAACTCATTATGATGGATGGACAGTTCATGCCCAGTGTTTTACAGAAGAACAATTGGGAATATTGCAAGATTTATCAGTGCCACCATCTCATTATGCATAAAACATTAATATATTATCAATTTATCAATCAAATATTATACACAAAATAAATAAATTTAATTATAAAGGTTCATTAAGGGTTCTATTTCATATTTTATATCAAAAAATTATATTGGATATAAGAAATTAATAAAAATATAAATATAATATGTGATATACTCAATTATTTCATGAGGTAGCTGTTTTATTTGCATTTATTTCATAATACAATATTATTTTTTCGATTTTTTTTCTCCATCATTGAGATGTTCCAACAGCTCTAGGCTTTCTGGCTTTTGTTGGACTTGGATTTCTCTTGTATTTTTCACTACTATCAAGTAGTGCATGACGATCTTTTAGTGAATTTTGAAATTTACTAAGAAGAGAATTGTCGGTTGGTCGGGTATTTGAACCAGTTGCACGTCTGTCATTTGACGATGCCTCAACACCTTACAAAAAAAATATAATAAATTCAGATACAGTTCAGAGTTTAAGTAATCTATTATTTTTAAAATGAAAAAAAAAATATAATAACATACCAATGTATTGAAGAGAAATTAAAAGTGAAACGATGAAACCAATAAAAATTGAAATATTCATTTTGAAATTATTCTTTTTTTTTTATAAAAATATAACAGTTGAACTTCAAATAGTTGAATGATTTTTTTTTTAAAACACTAGATGTATTTATACTTGTTCTATGGTGATTAATGTAACAGGTGTCAGCTCATTTTGATTAACGTCACATACTTATTACACAGTTAACCAAATAAAGTATAAATTCAATGATATCAATTTAATAAAACATTTTAATCTAAATATTTAAAATTTGATATTAATAAATTATATTGTAGAAATTGTTTTTTAAATTAAAGTTGATGGTAATTTATCGTATACGTATAATGAAAAAAAAAAAAGAATATTTATTTATACATTGGAAATTAATTGAGTAGGCAAAATTCATTTTCTTTAGTTTGGAAATAAAATATTGTTAATTTTTATTTTAAATATTCAGTTAATCAAGTGTAGTAATTGGTGTAACTCTTCTGAATCTTCGTTTTGTTGGACTTGGATTTTTGCTCGTTTTATCGGCATTTGATAGTATTGCAATTCGGTCTCTTTGTTCGTTTCTCCATTTTGGCAGAAGTGGACTATTATCATCTGGTCGAGAACCAGGTGTACGTCTGTTATTGTTAGATGATGATGATGACGATGGTGCTCCTTCAACACCTGAATAAAAGTAAAATTTAAACAAAATTTTTAACAAGGAAAATGATAAGTTAGTTTCCTTATTGGTTTTTTCGAAATAAATTTTATAGATTATTCATTTTATTTTAAAAACTTACTTGAACAATAAACAATAACGAAAAAAATTAAAAAATTGTAAATTATTGATAGCTTCATATTGATGATTAGTTTTTACTAGGAAATAATTTTACTGAATTATTGTTTCTATGCCTCGTGTATTTATACCGAAAATTAGGATAAATAAATGATAAATCTTGTCAGCTACAACAGACCAAGGCCATTAATTTTCAATACAAATAGATTTCTATTTGAATTTTTTTTTTTTTTTTTATAATTAGTAATAAGAACAAATTTTATTTATTGATTTATGATAGTAAACTATTTTAAATAATAACAATAAATTTTAATTAATAATAATTATTAAATCAACACGAACGAAAAATAAAAATGGGATTAAATTATCTGATGTATTTTATAAATGTAAAGAGGAAGTTGACTCAGGTGACACTTGACAGTGTAAGAAAAAAAATGAGTTATTAAGAATAAAAAAAAAAACGGAAAAAAAAATGGGTAACATGGGAAGTTTTTGGGTTTATTTGCTATGCACCTATCACTCACTGTGATAGGACATTTAAAAGATTAATTCACTATCACTCGCGCTTTGAATTTTGGCTTATGTATATGTCTATGTCTGTGTTGGACATTTAAATTTTTGTGTTAATTGAAAACAACAATCATGGCGCTGAGACAAACACTATTTGCTCTCGGCAGAAAATTATTATATTCACAAAGTCAAAGAACAATAAGTGTCACACCTGTTTTAAAACTCAAAGAAAGTAAGTTAATCATCAGTCATTAAAATACACATAAACATATTCCATTACTTTAATACTTATCATTGAAAAACGGATTAAGTACATCTACATAACCTAAAATTTGTGTACGAATTACATAATTAATTTATCTTATTGCTAATTATTTTTACAGTTGTTGAAACAAAAGAGGGTAAGACTCTGATAATTGAAGGTAAAATTATTCCTGATCCATGTGACAATAATTTGTTCAAAAATGTTGACAATGGATCATGTCTATTATGCTCCGCTGGTGTTGACGTCAAACACACAGTATGTATTTAATAATTTACACCTTGATCTATAAAAATTAAATAACAATGTTCAAACATATTTTTATAATGAGAATTTATTTATTTAGGATGTTCTGATTCTCAGTCAATTTTTAAGATCTAATGGATGCATGTTACCAAGAAGAATAACTGGTCTATGTAAAGTGCAACAAAAAAGAGTTGGCATAATGGTTACAATGGCACAAAAAGCTGGTCTCATGCCAAATATTGCTCCAAAAAATAGTAATAAAGATCCAAAAAAACGTTTTGGTTTGAAGAAAAATAATGTCTACTATGATGAAGATACAATTAAGCATAAATTTTATGGTGTACAATATCGTCAATAAATTAATATTACAAATTCAATTACCAGTTTTTGACAGTTTATTTTGTTTAAATTGTGATAAACAGTTGTCATTAATTTATCAACGATAAATTACGTCAAGCTAAACAGGATGTTTGTTTTAGCAAAAGATAGAAAAACATTTGAAATAAATTCATATATATTTTTTCGTTCAATTCACGTTTTTTATTTGTAAATAGTCTGATTCAAAGTCGAAATAATTGATTATGGCCAGTGTAAATTAATTCCTGTAACATCAAGAGCAACAATATCAACATCTTCATTAAGTAAATCACCTAAATTAGGTTTTGTTCGACAAAAATCACCATGAACAAATTCCTTAACATAAGTACCAGCTTGAGTTTTTAAATCAAGAACAAATAAATTTTTTAATATATTTTCCGGTGTATTTATGGATAATTTAATAGATTCTTGTTGAGTTAATAAACGTCCACGTAACTCATGAATAAATCGTGGTCTCGATGCCAATGGTCGTCTGTGTAAAACACGAATTGGAGTTTTCTGTATAATTTCTAAATTTTTAATTAAATTTAATTTATTAAAATCAATTGTGTCAGCAGTATTTGAACGTAATAAACAAAGTGCTCGATAAAATTTTGATTTTTGATTTTCACCTTCTTTCAATCTTTTTAAATCATCACTAAAACAAACCAAATAAAAAAATAATACACAATTTATTGTTATCATTAAAATATTATAAATTAATTTATTGTTAATTTATTACCTGTTTAATAGTCTTAGTTTGGATGTTACTTGAACCATATCTGTTGATGCATTTATTTTCGTTACTAAATCATAGAACTCATCATCACTAATATTTGTTATTTTTGGATTAATAAGCTCAACAGCAAATGGACGTCCAGAATTAATTGTTCTTACATCAACATCTTCTCTTCCAGATGATAAAAATTTTAATGATTCAGCTTTCGTATGTTCAACAATCAAGGTACAAATTAATTCTTGTACTGATGTTTCCATTTTTTTTTCACCATTTATAAACCAAGGTGTTTGACTCAAATGTCTATTAAATTTAGTATATCTTCCTGATGATCAAAAAAACAGAAATTTACATGTTAATAAGATCAAAAGCACATGATAAAAAGATACGTACCTCCAATGAAAATACTTCCATGTGAACAACCAACTTTATCAACTTTAATAGTTTCAGCTGGTCTGTTAATTGGAATATTAAAATATTCAATAAAATTTTCTTCTTTTACACTTGATAAAATTTTTTCAATAGTATTTCTACTGTAAATTTTATCATTCACATGTTTATGTTTTGATTCTACAAAATTTGGATCACATTTTTTCAATCTAAAAATAATTAAAGGTATTAATAATATATGTAATAAATTCAAATAAAATTACTTACAATTTGTTGCATTCAATTTCATCTGTATCATTAACAAATGAAATGTCAATTGAAAATAATGATGGCACTGGTGCAGTAACATTTTTCATCGAACATTCATTTTCAATAATTGGCACAACTTGAGCTTTCCATACATCTTTAACACTCCATGTTTTTAATTTTAAACCAATCAATTGATATTCTGATAGATTAAATTTTTTTGACAATGCTATTTGTATTGATGTTTCTCTAATTGTCAATGATACTGGCAAAGACAATGCAAATGTAAATGTTGAAGAGTCATAACCACCATTTCTAATAGCTTCTTTTACCTGTAAATATAATTAATTTTATAATTTCATAAACAATTCATTGATTAATATTATTTTAATATAATAATTTGTACCTTTTGCACAGCTTCTTTTTCAACAGCACTATCAAGTATTCCTATACATGATATACAACAAGTTTCACTCTTAATTTCATCATCAGCATTTATAAAGTTCAACTAAAAACAGATTAATTTGTATTATTATAAATATTGATAAATGTCAATAATAAATGTAAATTATAAACTCACTTTTAATGATGTTTTTATTGGATCAACAAAGTGTTCAGTTGATTTTGTTCCAAGAAAACGTAAACAACAACTATAACAACAACCACTATCTAACAAATATTTATATATTTCACATTCAAGTCCTGGTGCTATTGATGATTCCATCATTCTTTCTTCAACATAAAAAAATAAAATTGATTAATTGTTTTTGATTTATTTGTTCTTCAATTCAACAGATTGTTTATAAACAATTTGATATTGTGAGAGGTTACACATACACGTGCCACCAAACAATCAATGATTCATTAATTTGATTAGGCACAAAAGTTATCTGTCATACCGGTAATGTCCAGGTGATATAAATATTGTGTTTATATTAATTAACCACCTGTGATCAGTACCAGTGTAATTTGACTTATTTATTATTATTTAAAATAATATATTTTTATTTATTATCAATGAAATATTATATGAGAAATGGCACAATCAAATACATCATCAATGTTACCTGGTAACTTTGTGTTAATAGTATTTATAGTAATAGTTTTTTATTAACAATTGTTTTGTTGTTATTTAGCTCTTCCTAGACATTGGGAAATTTTAATAATTTTACTGGGATCATTTTGTTGTATTAATTCATACAATGGACAATTTGTATTTGATGATTCACCAGCAATCACAACAAACCCAGATGTCACAACAACTGAGCTATTAAAAATATTTAAAAATGATTTTTGGGGTAATAAACTTACTCATTATCAGAGTCATAGATCATACAGACCCTTGACAATAATGACATTTAGGTATTATTTGATTATTAAATATATAAAATAATAAGCTTATAATTAATGATTATTTTTAGATTTCATTATTGGCTAAGAGGACAATTGGATCCAGTTGATTTTCATATTGTCAATTTAATATTACATTCATTTGTTTGTTTATTAACTTATAGGATTTTTAATACTCTATTAACGAATAAATTTAAACATCTAGCATTTTATGCTTCTGCACTTTTTGCTGTACATCCAGTTCATACTGAAGCTGTAAGTACTATCATGATGTAATTGACTAAGTAAAAAATACAAATTGAATTGAATAAATTTTGTCTTTAGGTATCAGGAATTGTTGGTAGAGCTGATATTTTATGTACAATGTTTGTTTGGCTTTCAATATTATTTTACTATCGTTCTGTATATTCAAATAATATATTACCATTGTGTATTAATTTATTTATAACAATAATATTTATCACAATTGCAATGCTATGCAAAGAAACTGGTATAACTGCAATAGTAAGTGAATTTAAATTTCAAATATTTATTCTTTATAATTGTTTTAAAAATATTTACAGGGTATTTGTGTTGCATACGATTTAATAATTGTTCAAAAGAATAGTCTTCAAGATTTCCTAAAAATTTTGAATCTAAATTGGCTTAATAAATCAAAAATATACGACAATTTAAGATTTATCATTCGGATTTTATTGTTAACGTTAACTGGAGTTGTGTTGCTTGCTGTGAGATTTAGCCTGATGGGTTTTTCAACACCAAAATTTCAACCAGTTGATAATCCAGCATCATTTTTAGACAATATATATCTTCGTCATATTAATTATCATTATATTTATTCATTAAATTTTTGGCTATTAATTTGTCCCGAGTGGTTGTGTTTCGATTGGTCGATGGGTTGTGTTCCACTTATTTCGAATTTCGATTTAAGAATTTTTTCTATTTTTATATTGTGGTTTATAATTGGGTTGATGATCAGGTTCATATGGATGAGAAAGAAACATGAAGATTCAAGGTAAACGTTTTTTTTTCTTCTATAAATTTTTGTGTATTTAAATTACTTGTTTTTCAGATTTATGTTAATGGGAATTTTGATGTTGGCAATACCATTTATACCAGCAAGTAATATTTTCTTCAATGTTGGGTTTGTCATTGCTGAACGTACATTGTATCTTCCTTCAGCTGGTTACTTGTTGATACTTGTAATTTGTCTTGATAAAAAGTTTTATAAGCTCGGATATTCAAAGCTCAACATGACGATATTTGAAATACTTTTTATCACCTGGTTTACAAGATCATGGATAAGAAGTTCACAGTGGAATAATGAAAATTATTTATTCAATTCAGCGTTATCAGTGTGTCCGTTAAATGCCAAAGTTCATTATAATGTTGCAAAAAGTGCAGCAGATATGGGAAATATTTTATTAGCTGAATTAGAATACAAAGAAGCCCTACGATTACATCCGGATTACGCACAAGCTATGAACAATCTGGGTAACTTACTTAAAGATCAGGAAAAATATAAAGATGCCGAAAAATTATTGAAAAAAGCTGTCGAAATACAGTAAGATCTATTTCACGATTTCTTTTCTTTTAAATAAATCTTATTGCTATTAATTTACAAATGTTTTTTGTTTATTAGAACAGACTTTGCTGCAGGTTGGATGAACCTTGGAATTGTTTTATCAGGACTTAAAAAATTTAACGAATCTGAAGCTTGTTACATAACGTCATTAATTCATCGACCCAATTGTCCTGATTGCCATTACAATTTAGGAATTTTGGTAAGTAAATAAATAATCATTAATCTTCTGCTAATAATCTTTTGTTTATTTATATTTATTTGTAAGTATATGGAGCAAAAAAAATTCACGAAAGCTTTAGAATCATGGTCAAACGCAATAAAACAAAAAAATAATCATCAACGTGCTTGGACAAATTCGATAAGACTACTTGATGACATGGGAATGACAGAAGAAGCACTTGAAAAAGGAAAAATAGCTGTTAAACTATTTCCTAATGATGCAACAATTCGTCTAAATATCGCTAATATATTAGGAAAAATAGGAAATTTTGAAAAAGCTGAAATTGAATTTAAAAATTCTTTAAATCTTGATTCAAATAATCCATCGATTTACACAAATTTAGGTAAATGAATTAAACAATTAAAATGATAAGCAAAAAATGAATAATCATTTTTTTTCTTCCTTTAGGAGTGCTTTATCATAGATGGAATAAATATGAATTAGCAAGACAAATGTACAACAAAGCACTTGATATAAATCCAAATGCAAATAGTGTAAAAATAAATTTAAAAAAACTCGATAATTTGCTGTACAAACAAAAGCTCAAAAGTATAACTTGAGTAAATATTATTTATATTTTTATAAATAAAAGGAAAAAAATAAAATTAATTTTGAGAAAAACAGGCTAAGTATTTCGAGTTTTCTTTTCATCGATTAATTTGTTATTTAACTTTGATCCATGAGTTCTATTTTAACACGTGACTTACTTTCAATAGCTTCAATAATATCAGGATCATATGGAAATCTGTATGCTTTAAAATTACCAATTTTTTTTCCATTGATATAATTGAATGATTTAAAGCATTTTTTACAAAAATAACAAGGATTATGTGGTACCCGATCACTGTCAATAGTTATCCAATAAACTGGTTTATCAGCACACAATAAACATGAACTATTACGTATAAATCTTATCCTATCAACTCTTGGATAATTTTTAATTGCTAAATGATCATCAGGATTAATTAATCTACAAAAAATAAAAATTCCATTAGTCAAATAAATTTATAAATAAATTTTACTTAATATTTATTATTTACCTTGCATCTGTAAATACAATTAAATGCTCACAAGTTCCTTGATGCTGATAAACCCAAGGATAACCAAATCTAACATTCAATGATTCAATTTTTGTATCTTCCATTTTTTTAACAGTAAATTGACCAAAGCTTTTTGTCTCAGCCCATTCTCTTATAACAGCACTATTGTCATGATTATTTTCATCTCTCATATCATTGTAAAAAACATTTTCAATATAAAAAAATCCAGATTTATATAAATTCTTTTATAAAAAAAAGAAATTAATTATTATTATTTAATGATAAAAATATTTTTTAGTTTAATTATTGTTGCTTACTTTATTTGATAATAGATGTTTCACAGCTGATGGGTTATTACTTGATTCACATGATACTGATAAATCTGATAGACAGCTAATTTTATCACGTAATTCAGCAAGAGTTTGACGACCGAGAATTGTAATAACTCGTGATAATGATATTTTTCTTCTTGCTGGTGGACCATGTCTTGAATCAGCAACAAAGGGATTGTAAACTCTTATTGTTATTAATATATCTTTACCTGGTACTGATTTTTCACCTCCAATAATTTCAGTATTATTCTGAAACAAAAAATATATTACTTATGAATAATCAATTTTAACAACGTTATTTATTTTTATAATAAACATACAATTGGTACGTAAATTGGCGGTTTTAAACTTTTTTGTTTATCTTCTTTGGCATATTTTTCAGCTAACAATTTTAATTTTTGTATTGCAGGTATATTTGGTAAGCCTTGTGGTAAACCAAGTTTATATTCGTATTGATTTGTTGTTTCACTTTGTCCATCATCATTTGATTCATCATTGTCCTCATCAAAATAATTAATATTTTTTACTCTAAAACTTGATAAGTAAACTTATATTATTATCACTATAAACATTAACTTAATTAATTTAATACTTACTTGTAAATTTCATCTAATTTTTTTGATTTATCTTCATTAGTAATAACCTCGTCATGTTCAAGTTGATCAATGAGCTTTGAATACTCATTAAAAAACTCTTTGATATTATATTTCTCTGTCATTTTTGCAGGATCAAAACGATATACTTTATCCATGTTGAGTTTTTTTTTAAACAAATTAATTCATTAATTAATTAATATAACAACAACTATTATTGTCTTGTTAGTTGTTTTTGTTTTTATTTTAACACGTTTGTTTACATGACAAGTGTCGTTTTCATCTAACGACAATTAATTTGTTTATTTTTTTTTCATTTTATAACTCTTTTTGTCGATTGGCTAGAAAAATAAACGATAAATAATTTAACAGTGAATGAGAGAGAAAGAAAAATAGATAAAATAAAAAAGAGAAAATAAAATATACACACATTGATAACAATCGTAAACGTATGTGTAATATTACCAAACTCTTGAGAAACAGAAAAAATTAAAAAAAAAAAAAAAGAAATTGGCTAATGGCTATGACTATTGGAATTTTGTTTTTCTTTATCTAGCCAAAATGAATAAATAATTGAATAAAAATATCAAGTTCAATGTGGCATATATTTGATCAAAGTGCCCAACAAGTTCCTTGAATTTTGTGTCCTTGTTCCCTCCATTTTTTTCAACATCAAGTATCCTTATTTTTTTTTTTCATTTGTTGCCTTTTTTTTGCTTCAGTATTTCATGCCTTCCCCCTAGCTATTCCAACAACCGACCAACGACATTGACATCCGACATCGTAGTGAATTAAAAAAAAATATATAAAAAAAAACTTTTGATGCGCGGGTAATAACTGTGTGATAAAAAAAAGAAAAAGGAAACATATTAAAATAAAATAATACACATAAACCGCATAAAGAAAGACGACCACCATACATTCTCGTCATCATCATTATCAACGACAACGTCATCGTTAATTTGGATTTTGGAACAACAAGAATCTAGTTATCAACAACTTGATACATATGTACATCCGGGCCTGTATGTTCAACTGTCAATATATAACAATAATATTATTTAAATAACGTTTATTTATAAATAGTAATCAAGTGATACAATTAATTATCAAATATTGATAAAAAAATAAAAATAATATTAATTGAGGTTAGTGATTTGTATGTTTGTGTGTTATAGGTGATTAAAAAAAATAATAAAAAAAGAAAAAACCTCAAGGATTACACTGGGACAAATAATAATAACAAAAGGATTATCATTTTTTTTTAATTTTATAAACAATTATAATGGCAAAGACATATGATTATTTATTTAAATTATTACTCATTGGAGATTCTGGAGTTGGAAAAACTTGTGTACTCTTTAGATTTTCTGAAGATGCTTTTAACACAACTTTCATCTCTACAATTGGTATGTTTTTTTTTTCTGTTCCACTTGATAATAGATTTTTAATTTTTGCGTTAATATAACGTATATTTTTTTGTTGTTATTGTTATTATTTGTGATTGTTCAATGTAATTAGTGTCTATTCATCATTAGTCATTAGTCATGCATATCAAGTTAATAATAATAAGACAAACATGCTGTTCATTCTGGGTGTGCCATCATCCAAGAATCTTCTTATATATTTGTTTTAAAATAAATCTTTTTTTAAAGATTATCTCATAAAAAGCTGGAATTCATTGAGATAAACACACTGTTATTCTTTGTGTTGATAATCGTTGCACTCGTCATGAAAATCTATTATTCTTTTTCTACTAAACTCTTTAACCTTTGCTCTAAAAGTTTATGATTATTATTTTTTTTTTACAGGTATTGACTTTAAGATACGAACAATTGAACTCGATGGAAAAAAAATTAAGCTACAAATATGGTATGTTTTGTTGATTATTTGAAAATTAATTTATAATTTAAAAAAAAATAATAATAATGTTTTTTTCTTTTAATTTCATTTTTTGCAGGGACACTGCAGGACAAGAGAGGTAAATATAAAGAATTTATTTGTAAATATAATATTTTGATGTAATTTTAATGTAATGTTTTTTTATAAATATTAGATTCAGAACCATAACAACAGCTTATTATCGTGGAGCAATGGGAATAATGCTTGTTTATGATGTAACAAATGAAAAAAGTTTTGAAAATATAAAGAATTGGATTCGTAATATTGAAGAAAATGCCTCGGCAGATGTTGAAAAAATGCTTTTAGGTAATAAATGTGAATTAGTTGAGAGAAGAGCTGTATCAAAAGAGAGAGGTGATCAATTAGCTGTTGAATATGGTATTAAATTTATGGAAACATCAGCTAAATCAAGTATCAATGTTGAAGAAGCATTTTATACACTTGCACGTGATATCAAAGCTAAAATGGAAAAAAAATTGGTAAATATATTTTATTTATTTCATATTTATTATTCAATTATCATAATTAAATATATCAATTATATTTATTCACGTAGAAAATATATAATCAAAATAATTCATGTAAATTATGGCAAGCACAGGTGCAGGGTGGTTACTTCTGTTTTTTTTTTATTGAAAAAAAAAAAACAATAATTTTTAAAATTAAAAAATCACTGTAGTTGTATATCATTAACTAATTGTTATTTCTTTGTTCTTATGTCTTTATCTTTGTTTCTTGGTGCTGGTTCTATCTTCAAAGAAGGTAACTTCATTCTCCGACTGTTTTTTTTTTTTTTTTTTACTTTTTACTTGTCGAAATTAACAATGTTTGCTTGAAGCATAATACTACATCAATTTTTTTTTAGCTTATTTGTTATCATTGTTTTCTATTTAAGTTTGGTTGTTTTAAAATTCATTTGTTTGTTTGATAAGACAAAGTTTTAACTTAGCAATTTACTGATCTATAGGAAGCATCAAATCCACCAAAAAGTGGAGGCAATGTTTTGAGAATGTCAGAGCAAACAAGAAAGCCACAAAATTGGTTGTCAAGATGTACTATACTTTGACCTTTCATCTTCAAGGCTACACTATCAACTGATCATAAATTTTTTTTTAACATTTCAAAATTGATTATTCAAAAGGCTAATATATCATCGAATCACAATGCACGGTGTTATTTAAGTCCTTGAGTTGAGATGTCACACATCGCAACAGAACAAATTGAAAAAATAAAAAAAAATAATAAATTAAAATCAAATGTGATTCTCAATATGATTTGTTTTTTAATATGAAAAAAAAGAAAGAAAATGAAAAAAAAAAAAAAAAAAAGGTTAAAACATAATCGTTTAGTTATTATTTTTCAAAACAATTAATAAATAAAAAAAAAAAAACAAATTTAAATTATCGGGAACACAGGGGAAATGGTTGCCGTTGACCAAATCCACTCTTGCACAGTACTCTTTTTATGATTAATATAGCGGTAATAAAATCTCTTGCAAAATAGTAATAGGAAAAAAAAAATTAAATTAAAAATACGATCTTTTTGACAATGTAACCGTAATTTTGTAATATTTTTTTTTTGTTTATTTGATTAAACTTTACGGTTTTTTGTAAAGTAAAAAAACAAATTAAACAAGTTGATTTTTCCTTAAAAAAAGGTACATCTCACGAAATAATTAATAAGATAATATTTTTTTTTACAATAACACCTGCTAAATGAGGGAATAATTAAGAGAAAAAAATTAATATTCTCTTATTTATCATGTAAATTAAATTATATAAAAAAAAGAAAAATTCTTTGATATATTCAAGGCCGGAAAATGTAAAATCTTTGTGTTTTTTAAATTTTATTATAGATGTTTTTTTTTCCACAAGAAAAAGTTGGAACAATAGTTAATTAACAGAATTATAATAATAATTATTATTTTTTTTTTTTTTCGTTAATATTAAAATAAGCTGAATGCAATGTTTGACAGGGTGAAAAAATCAACACGATAAAATTGAAATTTCGACTGTACAGACGCGTCTTGTGTTGATTTTTTTTAAAAATTTGTTTTTCATTCTGCAAAATGTATCTCGTTTCAAACATGCAAAAAATAAAATGACGATTATAATAAATTTTATAAATATATTAATTCAATTTATATTATTTTAATCATATTCATTGAATTTATCACTTTTTTTTAATTTTCAGCTTTATTATATAATTACTTTTTTCTTTAACTAGTTTTTATCATATTAACAGTTTATATATATTTAAATTATTATTAAAATTTTATATATATTTAATTATAATTCAGTTATGATTAATAAATTCATTGAATAATATTATTTAATAAAAAAATTATAAATTTATTATCTTTTTCGAAAATAAATCATCAAATAAATAATAATAATGAAATTTATATTTAATAATTATTTAAAGTAAATAAAAATATATATTTTTTTTCCTTCATTCAATTATAATAATTATTATGTTTATTTATTTATTTTTTTCTTTCATTGCCGTAATCTAAAGAAAAAAAAACATTCTGATATTTTTAGTTGGTAGTGTGTCATAGATATGACACATAGATTAACCTTTTTCACTGTGAAGCTAGTTTTTAAAATAAAAAATTAGTATTATTTTAAGTTGACAATAAATCAAAAATATATTTTCAGAATGTCAAATAATAATCATGATTACATTGCAAAAGTACTACTTGTTGGAAATTCAGGAGTTGGAAAAACTTGTATTCTCAGTAAATTTATGAATGATGATTTCAAAAAAAATCATATTGCAACAATTGGTAAGTGTAATAGCTAATTAAAATGTATTGAATTTAATTTTCAATTTTTAAATGAAAAATGCTTGCTTTTCAATATATAGGTATTGACTTTAGAGTACGAACAATTGAGCTCAATGGAACAAAAATTAAGCTACAAATATGGTTTGTATTTTTCTTATTTTTGATTTTATTATGATTATTATAATATTTATTCATTAAAATTAGGGATACTGCTGGTCAAGAACGATATGGAAGCATAACGCATGCTTATTATCGTGGAGCTCACGGAGTAATGCTTGTTTATGACGCAACAGATGAAAAAACATATGAAAGAATTAAATACTGGTTATCAGCAGTTGAAGAAAATGCTCCAGCAAATATTAAAAAAATTTTAATTGGTAATAAATGTGATTTAGAAGATCAGAGACAAGTATCAAAAGAAGAAGGTAAAAAATTAGCTTCCAAATATAATATTGAATTTCTTGAAACATCAGCAGTTTTAAATATTAATATTGAAGAAGCTTTTTCTATTTTGGCACGTGGTATACACACCAACATAATTCAAGAAATGGTAATAATTCATATTCATTATTTAAAAGATGTTATCTATGAAATTACAATTTTAATCAATAATTTTCATCCAATTTTAGCATACAATTCGTTTGGAAGAAAGCAGTACTTTAGATATAGCAAAATCACCAAAAAAACAAAACAAAAAAATTAAAAAATGTTCTTTAATTTAAATAAAAAATTCATTATTAATATTATTTTTGTAAGTTATATAATAATTCAAATAGTTGACTGGGTTAATTTTATAAAATATTATAGAATTTTTTAGATTTTTTAAAATATACTTTTGGTTAAAATTAGATTGTGATAAGACAATACTGATAAGACAATAACTATGTGTAGACTCTGTTATATATTGTCAAAAACATTTAGTCACTGTCTATAAATACAGCAAGATCACAGCAAATATTTTTTATTTATCAATTAAACATATCTTAATGCATTTATTAATTAAAAAAAAAATTTTACAATATGTATAACTGAATTTTTTTGTCTCAACTAGCAAGAGTAAATTCAAACTTATCAGTTAAGTAAAAACAAAAATTTATTGATTAAAATAATTGAGTGTAAGTCTAACAAGTGGAAAAAAAGATTAGCATGTCAAATTTAATTATTCCAAAATGCAAAATTGTACTGATTGGAGATTATTCTGTTGGAAAAAAAAGAATAATGTTTTCATTTTCTGGACAAGAATTTACACATCTACATGCTAGTATGTATTTTATTATCAAACTTAATGACTCAAAGATAAATAAAATATAGTAATTAAAAAAAGATAACATTATTTGTGTGTTATCAAATTTTTATATTAATATTTTTTTATTGTGATTATTAATGACTGGTTAATGATTTTTAAAAATTTTTTCAGAGTATAATTATCGTTCACGGATAGTCAAGGTTGATGAAGAAAATATCAAACTTCAAATATGGTTAATTAATTTATTTTTTTACACTTATATATTTACTTTTTTCGCGATGAGGACTCATTCGCTGTACTACTATCATTTCATCTACCGTCTCATTTTTTTCGACCTTCCTATGATCTCTCAAATAATAATTAACAGACTTCTTAGCATGACCCGGGATGCACCACGTGGAGGTCATGTCTGTTCTAGCATCCCTAATTTAATTATTTAATGTATATTTATTTATTCATTTTTTATATTATAATTTGAATTTCAGGCATGCATGGATGCTTTCTTTGGTCGCATCAGGCCGTGAGTAAGTTGACATTTATATTAATTTTTCATAGAGGTTTATATAAAAAAAAAAATTAAAAGAAATTATGTATACAATTTAGGTATACATCTATAAAAAAAAAATATTATAACGATACACATGGAATAATGCTTGTCTACGATGTGACAAATGAAAAAAGTTTTGAAAATTTAGAATACTGGATGAGCCAGATTAAGGAAAATGCTCCAGAAAATGTTGTAATAATGCTTTTAGGTAATAAATGTGATTTAAAAAGAGACATAGAAGTACCAACAGAAAGAGCTGAACAATTTGCTAAAAAATATGGTATTAAATTTTTTGAAATATCTTCGAAATTAAATATTAATATGGAAGAAGCTCTTTACTCATTTGCAAGAGATATTTACCCCAATATGAAAGAAGAAGTAGTGAGTTTTATAAAAATAATATTTTTCTTCAATTGGTTTTAATATGCCAGGAAGTTAATAATTTTTTTTATTTCAGGAAGTATTGAAGACTTTGCAAAATGAATGTATTATTAGTATTCCTAGTCAACCAAAAAAATTAAAAACTAATTTAAAATCAAGTTGCACTATTTTTTGATGAAGTAATTTTTACAAAAAACAATTTTTTTATGTAATAATAAATTTAATTTTGAAATATAAAATATTATTAATGATTTGCTTTTTGTTTTTTTCATAGAAAAAAAATAATTTCGAAAATTTACTGAACAAAAAAAACTTATTTCTTTGAAGTGACTGATAAAGTATTTTTATTTTTTAAATTCAGGTAGCTGATTGAAAAAAAAAACCATTCTGAAATTTGATAAATATGATTTTAAATTTTTAACGACCTTCTCTAATGGTGTGTCTTTTGTCGAAATTAGTGATAACAAAATACTGATAACAAAACCAAGTTGGTCGACTCATAGTGTCATTTTGGACAAGCTTTTAACGTCGTAAACATCTCATTTTAATATCAGTGTAATAAAAAATAATCCACTCATTTAATTTATTTAACAAAAATAATTTTATAAAACAACTGAATTTTTATTTCAATTAGTAAATCGTATTTGTTTGATGAGTTTATTAAGAAAGTTAAAAAAATATGTCACAAGTTAATATTCCATTGTACAAGTTGCTAATGATTGGAGATTCAGGTGTTGGAAAAACTTGCATTCTATGTTCATTTTGCAGAGATGGTTACAAGGAGAGTAATCTTTCAACAATTGGTAAACTTATTATTTTATTTTTTTATAATTATGTAAATTTAATTTATTAAATATTATTCATGCGTGATGAGTCATCATTGTTAGTGTTGTCAACATTAAAAAAAAGAAAAATAATAAAAGAAAGATAAAAAATATAAAAATTTTGTTGTTTGATTAATATTTTTATGTTTTTTCAGGTATTGATTTTAAAGTACGAACAATTGAACTCGATGGAAAAAAAATTAAGCTACAAATATGGTATGTTTTGTTGATTATTTGAGAATTAATTTATAATTTAAAAAAAAATAATAATAATGTTTTTTTTTTCTTTTAATTTTTTGCAGGGACACTGCAGGACAAGAGAGGTAATGAAATTAATTTAAATTATCATTAATAATTGTAAATTTAAAAAAAATCTAATGTTAATTAAATTATGTATTATTTAAAATTAGATTCAAAACTATTACAACATCATATTATCGTGGAGCACATGGAATAGTACTTGTTTACGATGTGACTGATGAAAAAAGTTTTGAAAATATAGAAGACTGGATGCGTCTTATTAAAAATCATGCTTCGGAAGATGTTGAAAAAATTTTAATTGGTACAAAATGTGATTTAGAAAACAAAAGAAAAGTTACAACAGAAAGAGGTAAACAATTAGCTGTTGAATATGGTATTAAATTTTTAGAAACATCTTCTAGAATGAATACTAATATTGAAGAAGCATTTTTTACAATTACCAAAGATATTAACAGAGTTCAAGAAGAACTGGTAAGTTTAAAAACAATATATTGCCTTTAATTTATAGTTTTTATTTATTATACTTTTATATTAATGTCATTTTTAATTTTAGAAAAAAGATTTAGTAGAGACTTCGAAAATTGACTTGGCTACTTTAACATCATCAAAGCCAACACAACAATTAAAAAAATGGTTTGATACAGGATGTTCTATACTTTGATAAGGATCTTCTCCGTCATTGACTCATAAAAAAAAAAAAAAAATTATATTACGAATTCTCAATTTACCACATTGTAATTATTCCTGATTTTAATCATATTATTTTGATTCAATATTAATAAATATTATCACTCAAGGGATTTTTCTTTTCTTTTTTTTCTATATAATAAACCAATAGATACGTAATTTATTAATTAATAATTTTTACAGCCAAAAAACAACGGCGTTTGCATATTTTTTAAAATAAATATAATTAAATGATTCACTAGTTTTATGCCAATGTTAGTAAGCAAGCTTGAATATTAGATTTAATCAAATGACACATACAGAAATATTATTTTCCTGTAAAAACGAGATTGGGTGAAGCTCACTTTGTCATTAGATCATTCTGTCTTGTGAGCTTTTTAAGTTTATTAAAACAAATTAATATATAATAATTATAGTTATTTATTTTTGGTTTTGTTTTAGGGACACAGCTGGTAGACAAATGTAATAATAATTTAAATATATCATTTAAATTTAAATTTATATAAATTAAAACAATATTTTTTTAAATTATAGAATCAAATTCATGACCATTACAGCAAGTTATTTTTATAATGTATGTGGAATAGTACTTGTTTACGATATCACAGATGAAGGAAGTTTTAAAAACTTAGATTACTGGATACGTCTGATCAAAGATTTTACTTATGGAGATGTTAAAAAAATTCTTATTGGTGCAAAATGTGATTTGAAATCAAAGAGAAAAGTAACAAAAAAAAGAGGTGAACAATTGGCTTTAAAACATGAGATGATATTTTTAGAAACATCTTCTAAATTAGATATTAATAACGAAGAAGCATTTTACTTACTTGCACAAAGTATTCAAGTATTATAACTATTTTTTTTTTACATTTAATATTTAATAAAGTTAACAAAATACTCATTATGTAATTTTACATTTGATTACAGAACCCCTCGTCTAGTGCAAGTAGCAATAGTAAAACTTGGAAGGAATCATCAGAATCATTAGATTTAATACGTCCATGCTTTCCATTTAATTGTTCTGTACTTTGATGATTGTTTTTATCATCAATAACTGCAAAAAAAAAAAATGGGATGACATATATTTTAACTACGTTAATATTTTATTTATTCAATTATATATTTTGAAAATACTTCATAAAATACTCGAAAAATTCCTCAAATAAAGGACAAATACTAGATGTTAATAGAGTTATTATTTTTACTTTATGAATAAATGAGATTTATTTTAATCAAGCATTTTTTCAAGTTCTTGATGATCTTCTGTTGTAATATCCTCATCACCATATCCCCATATATTTTTATTGTAACTACCATCACCATTTTTTTTTGCTCTATGTTTTATCATTTTTGTTGACACATATTTACGATCATATGCCCATCCAATATTTGCAAATGCATCAATAAAACCAGTTGTTATATTCAATGAATAATCACCGAGTTCACTTGTTTTATAATCCCATGGAAAAACATGATGATAATTATGCCAACCTTCACCAAGTGTTGCAATTGAAACTGTCAAATTTTCTGTTGGTGTTATGTTTCTGAAAAAAAAAAAAAAAACAATTATATAAATTATTATTAAAATTTCTTTATTGTTAAATATGATAATATTATATTTACTTATCATAAGGTCGTCCACCCCACATATGAGCAGCACTATTTACAAAAAAGGCCATATTTAATGTAACACAAAATCTAAAATTAAAATTAACCCAAAATGATGTCCAAATATCTTCATTCCAATAATAAACTGGTAACAAAACAGGTAGCCCAATTGTTAATAAACCAAAAAGTGGTATATACAATCTAAAAAAAAAAACAAACAATTTATTTATATTAATTTAATATTAAGAAATAAATTTACTACCTTCTTTGCCACACGACAATTTGATCAGCATCAAGATCTTTTAAATCAACTTTTTTTCTTTTTTCAACAACATCAGGATGTGGTGTCAAAACAAGCCATCCAACATGTGCAAAAAAAAAGCCTCTCTTGAAATTTATTGAATAATTATATTCCTTGTTTTTTTTTTATTAATTAATAATGGAATTTACCTTGACATTGTGAGGGTCACTATCGGTCTCACTGTATTTATGATGGACTCTGTGATCAAGTGCCCAAGCATGAACATCTTTCTGTAAAAATAAATAATATTAATAGCTGTTCTAAATATTTATCAATAATTATTTACCTGTCCAGATATGGTGAATAATATTATAAGAATAAGCCTTAGAGGCCATTTAGCTTTGTAAGCTCTGTGTGACCAAAGTCGATGGGCACCAGCAGTTATACCAAAACCACTTGCATAAACAACAAAAAATGCTGTTATAAAAAATAATTAAAATTAATGTTAATTAAATTTTCTTGGAAATTTAATTAAGTTAATTCATTTTTAATGAATATATTTGTGTTGTTGGAATCATAAAAGGACTTTTAAAAAATCAATTTATCGACGTATATATAATAGTTACTGGGCGTCCGACATCCTGGCGCTTATTCTCATTTTTGTTTTTTTATTTTAATAATATACAAAGTGTAATTGACTCTGTTTATTTTCCAATAACATGAATGTCAACAGTTGAAATATATATGCATGAATAATGCAAAATCATAACAAAAAAGTGTATTATCCAAAACATAAATATATTCTATTCAAAATAATCAGATGTTAAATGTAAAAAATGTACTTAGTATCATGAAAATAGTCAGTATGTGGGAAACACGCAATTTATATTGATTTACTACTTGTTTTATTTTTCATAAAAAAAAAAAAATTCCAAAGAATAAATACAGAAAAAAAAAATAATCAACTAAATCTATATTTGTTTTTTTTTTTCAATAAAATGATATAAAATATATATTCTTCTACTTTTTTATCTTTGTTAAAATATATTAATTAATAACTAAGTGTTTTTTTTACCCCAAATTGATGTAAGTACTTTTGCCTGTATGAACATGAGATATAATCCATAAATAGCTCCAGCATGGATAAATAATTGAGCAGCAAGATCTGGCCATTTGATCGAAGGCTTATAAAATTGTTTTTTATCATCATTATTTTCAACTTTTATCGTATTATTTGAATTATCTTCTATCATAAAACTATTTTTTTTTGATGATGACATTGTTTTATATTATTTAAATAGTAAAAATAATTATATCCAAATTTATACTGCCTAGAATAATTTTTTTAATCACATATGATAATAAAATAGAATTATTTAAATATTCAATTTAAAATTATTTGAATATTCCGTTACAAGTAAGTGTTAAATTTCATAGACAGACACTTGTTGTTGCTAACGTGAACTTATAATGAAAATTAACATAAATATAAAAATAATAGTATATAAAAATTAAAAACTAAAATCACACAAGCATCGTGAGAATGAGGGACATGAAAAAAAAACATGCAATGACAATTCTGAACCCAGTTATTATCTAAGCCATAATCTGCAACTAAGATATCATGCGATAAACGCTATTTGTATTTTAATAAGAAAACAAATTTAATTTAACATAAAATTTTTAAACAAATAAATCTATTTAAGTCAAAGAAAAACAATTTAAAAAACCCAATGACTTTTTTAATTAATTCGCGCTTCTTTTAATTTTTTTAAATAATTATTTAAGCAATTGTTAGAATATTTATGAAAAATAAAATGATCTATGCGTATTTACACACAAGCAGTAAAATGAATTACAAAAATAAACATACCTGAAAGATATAGCAAAAAATATTAGATAAATGTAAAAATAAAATTGATGTAATTTTATTTAGATAATATATTTTTAAAATGATGAAATTTTTTAATAATATAGAATTGAACTGTGATGTACTGAGTCACCAACTGTTGTGACAATGGATATAATAAGTACACCTATTTTTCTTTTATCTTTTGAGCTCAGCTTATGTCCTGCGCAACAATCCGATTACAAAGCTAGCATAGCTAAATGTTTAAAAGGGGTATCACGTGAAAAAAAGACTATTTTTTTTGTTCATTTACTATTGTGTGTCTGCACAATGACTCATACAGAGATATCATTTTTTTAATTACTCGTTAAACGACTTAGCAATGTATCAATTATTTAATTTCAGGATATTCTATTGTATACTTCAAATTGCTACATTTTAGTTGAAGGAATAAATTTTTTTCATGCTACGTACTATGATGATATTCATGTCAATATCTAAATGTAAATTAAATCAGTTTTTATATTTCCACTAATTTTTTCTGAATGAATAAATGTTTAATATTCAAAAACTTCAAACTGAATTAATTCGTAAATTTCAAATGTATTCCACAAATAAATGTAAAGAAATGAAAAAAAAATCAATTCAAATATTTGTATGAGCAAAAAAAGTCATAATAAAAATTAAATATACATAAACTAATTTGGGTCAAATGATGATGATCATCATCATATAAAACAAGTTTAAATATAAAATATTTCAGTTGTAAAAATGTATTCAATAATTAAACTACCATTTCTAATATATTTATCAATTGATTTGTGTTATGGTAAACCACCATCAAAAATAGTTGGTGGTGTAAATTCACCACCTGGTTATGTACCATATATTGTATCATTGACTATTGCTAAAACAAATCAGCATATTTGTGGTGGTAGTTTAATTAGTTTACAACATGTTTTAACAGCAGCTCATTGTTTTGCTGGTGTTAATGATGTTGAATCATTACGTAAAATAATAATTCGTACAGGTTCAACAAATCATAAAACAGATGGTGAAAATCATACTATTTTAAAATTATTAAAACATGCTGATTTTACATCAGGATCAGAAAATAGATGGAGAAATGATATTGCTGTTGTTGTTGTAAGTTGTATTAATAATTTAAATTCAATTGTTCATTACTAATATCACCTAGATTAATTAATATTTATAATTAATATTTTTACAATAAAGTTAACAAATTCTATCAAACCAAATCGTTATCAAACACCAATTTCATTGCCAACTGCACTAACACCACCAAGGGTAATTGGACAAGTAAGTGGTTGGGGTCAACTATCAAAAACCAGTGAATCTTCAATTATTTTACAAACACAATTTACAACAATAATATCTAATTCAGAGTGTAGTGCGAGAAGCTCTGCACTTGTTCTTGACACTCAAATATGTGGATACAACGCTGTGGGGGCTGGTTTTTGCATGGTTTGTTATTAAAAAATTAAATTTATACTCGACAAAATAAACTTGTAAAGCTAACAGTCTAATTTCTAAACAGGGTGATAGTGGTGGACCACTTGTTTATAACAATGAAATTGTCGGAATCGCATCATTCACGATTCCATGTGGTACTGGAATGCCAGATAAATATACAAGAGTTGATAAATATTTAGAATTTATTTATAAAATTATGCAAATGTAAATATGTTATTAAAATAGTTATTATTATTTAATCAAAATCTTCAACGTTAAATTCAGTTTGTTTTGTTACCTGGATAAGATTTGATGAAACGACATTGACACTTTGTAAATTTTTACATATTTCATCTAATTTATCATCAATTTTTCTGTTATTAATTTTATCAGAAAATTCACGTAGCTCTTGATTCATCTGTAATTTATTGATACTTTAATTCTATGAAAACATGTATTGAGCATATTTAATCAACTTACAAATGTGTCTGATGTTTTTGAAGCTGAAAAATTTATTGGCGTCTGTGCCAATATTGTAACAGCTAATTTTTGTTTAATTTCTTCAAGCTCATTTTTATCTTGATTACATGACGTTAAAACTTGTTTACTAATATTTTCAATTTTTCCATAAATATCTGTTACATTTTTAAATGAACATCTTAAATATTCTTGTTCATTTTGTAATTTTTCTAGATTACTTGAAATAAAAGAAACGATTAATATAATTAGTTGAATTAAAAATTAAAAAAATATATATTACCTTGACATTATTGACTGCAAATGTACCAATTGATTTCTCAATTCAATAACAGAATTTTCCATTGATTGATTGTGAATATTTTTTTCAGATAAATTAGCCTCAAGAGCTTCAATTGTTTGTTGTAACTGTACATTTTCTGTTTTCATTAATTTAACTTGATCAAGAAGATATTGACGTTCAATTGTTGATGTTTGATAATTAATTTCAAGTCTAGCACGTTCTGATTGTCCTCTTATTTTTTCATTATCAAGTTGTGTTATAACTTGCACAGTATTATTGAGCTCTTGTTGTAATTTATTTGATGTTCTTTTTTCATTTTCAAGTGATATTTGTAATTTACATACTAAATTTTGTGATTCTGCTAATTGCTCACGTGATTTATCCAGTGCATTCTTTAAAAAAAATACAAAATTACATATCATTTTATTATGATAATATTGTATTGCTATTAATATAAACTAAATATACAAACACTTTTAAATTGCAGCTGTGCCAACACTTGACGTAATTTAGTTTCTAAATTAAAAATATCAGAATAATCCTCCAGACAATTTGACATGTTTTCCATTTTTAATGATGTAAAAACAAACTTGACAATAATAATAATAATAATAATAATAATTAAAAACACATTGGTTCAATATAAACCAATCAAAATGCAGTAAAAATTGTTTGTTAAAAAGAAAATAATATATTTTTCAGTAAAATACCATGATTAAAAATTACAATAATTAAAAATTCCGATAATATATACAATAATTATTAAAAATAAAATTAAAAATTAATTATCAGTTGCTATCCATAAATTGAATATCAGATAAAAGTAAAATTGAGTTGGGTAATAACTTTGGTTGTGGGCTTAAAACAGTTATTGTTTGCTTGTCAACATCAACTTTGGTCCTGAAAATAAAAAGTAAAAAAATTATTATTGTTCAATAAATTAACAAATAGATATAGTTATAATGATAATTTGATAAAAATAACTTACACGCATACAAATCCAGCAACATTTGTTTGGACAACATCATCGTCTGGTGAATCAGCAAATGATACTGATAATAAATGATGCAATAAATTTGGTCCTGGTGTAACAGCAACAAGTTTTGTTAAATTATCTTCAGCTTTCATACCAAGTGGCATACAAGATGCTGGTAATACAGGTGCACCAATTTTATATATTTTAGCATCAGACCATTTAATATCAATATTATGTGGATATAATGGTGTTTTAATACCGTAAAAATATTCTCTAACTTTTTGATCTCTTGATTCAATTCTAAATTGTTGACTTCTTGATACAACACCACCACTTTTTGGTAAAAATACAACTTTAACAAACTGTGGCATATCTCTAACAAGTTCATTATATAATCTTTCTTGATCAAGTACAAGTATTGCATCAACTTCAAATGCTTGTGCAGCATGTATTAATAATTTATAACCTTCACCATTAATCCAACCACATGTATTTATAATAACACCAGATGCACGTGCTTTTTTATTACTTTGTAAACGTTCAGAACATACTTCAGCTAAACGTGATACAAGTAAACGATATAGTGCAATATTTGCACTTGGTGTTTTTTGACCATAATGAAATACAAGTGGTGCTTGTTGACTAAAACCTTCAATAATATTTGATGGCCTTTCAACAAGTAATGCACTCATTGTTCCTGGTATTGCTATTTGTCCTTGTCCAACATCAAGATCAACAAATAATGGACGTCGTAGTGATCGTACAGCATAATTTAATAATATTCTACTTAATGTTGATTTACCAACATCACTTGGACCAACAACCATTGTTTTTGGACCCTTAACATTAGTTGATTTCTCAGCAGCTTCACGCATTCTTTCCATTGCTGCGTGTACATTTAAATAAATACTCATTGGTGTTTCTTTTGCAATATATATTACGTCTGGTTTACCAATTAAATCAAGTGTACAACCTTGCCACGAATACACAGCTATTTTAGCACCAGGTCCAAATTCATATTTTTTACCTTTCACTAATTCTGTACCAAACACCTCGGCCTGTCCAGCTTTTAGCTACAAATAAATTATCAAATGATAATTACATACATGTAATTTTATTAATTAAATATTTTAAATTTTAATAATTTTCTACTTACTTCTACAACAGTCTTTTCATTTTTACTCTCAATCTCAAAACGTAATTCACAATCTGGATCAAGTTTGTATTCTTTACTGGCAGATTTGTCTTCAGTCATTTTTAAAAAAATTTATTTATTCAACTATAGTTTATTATATTAATTATAATTTGTACTTTTTTTTGGTAATTGTTATTTCATTAACAATTGTCAAAATGTCCGGTTTGTTATTGTACGAGTTAGGTTAAATAGCACTAAATAGGTCTGCTCGCTTTAAAAGTGTCGCCAAGAGAGCAATGAATCAGGGTTCTTACTTCTTGTTGGTAAAGTCACGTCAATTAAAATCAGTGGTTCTCTTTTTTTTTTTTTTTTTTTTTTAAAATAATTACTAATATTGATATTTTTGAAATTTTTGTGTTGGTCGAGACTAATTTAGTACTAATCAATCATTATTATTATTGCCAAATAATAGAACTTTAGAAGCCATTTTAGGAACCTTACTTTAGATGATGATAATAAACTAAAAACTTTATAATAATAATATTGAATTTGGATGTGTCATTATTATGTGTTGATTATTACTCATTGGTACTTGGTGTGTCAACTTATTGTGTCAATTTGGTGTGTCAACTTATTGAATTCGATTTTTAATTATCAACAAATAAAAGGTAATTAAATAACTTAACTGAAATTTATACATAAGCCTTAAATTAACTAAAAATTAATATCTATCAGGAATTGTGTGACGATTACGTTAACAACACTACAATGTACGAAATGGATTCATCATATCTCAAAGCGATCCAACATATACCAGGCAAGACACCTGGTGAAAAATATCAAGCACTTAATTGCATTGCCAGGAAACTCATTGATAATACAATGGATGTTGATGATAGTGGTATAAAAAATGTAGACGTTAAAAGTTCAGCTGAACTTCCAGAGTGTCTTGTGCCAATTGTTAGTCTTGAGGTAGCTAAAATTCTTCATCAACCTGATGGCATTTTGATTGGACTGAAATCTGATGATGCCCTCATCAATGATCGTGCACTCAAAATCAAGTGGTTTTTTGATGGTAGTAACAAGAACATTACCAATAGCCAATATTTTAAGAATCATGTATTTCCTTATGTCTCATTGACTGTTCGCATTAAAATTATTAGAAACTTGGGAAAATATTTAATGTTGTCAAATCAACAAAGTACTGCTGAAGAGTTTTACAATGAATTGAAAGAGCAGTATGATGAAAAAACAGTTAGACCTCTTGGTTTTGCTTGTGGAGAAAGCTTCTTTCGTACAATCACCAATGAATGGAAAAAACCACTCAGTGTTAGTGAGCTTGAAATTATTTATCCTCGTTTTCCAAACTATGTAATTGAATTATTGAAAAATAAACCATCTCAATACATTAAATTTTTACCCAAGTTACTTCAAAATCATGCTGATACCTTCGTTGATATTATCACAACAAAAAAAGACAATTATACAACTAAGCTGACAAACAAAAAATCAGAATTTTTATTTAAAAATCAACGTAATGCTTTGTTAGAAAATGCCAAGTTATTTTTATCTTTTATCAACATCAAACAAATAACAAAGAAGTTAACTGAATTGGAATTCAATCAATTTTATAAACAACTATTTCCTGAAAAATATGAAAAATTTTCTTTCAATACATTCTATGAATATTTAAAATACTATCCAACTGAAAAAAAATTAAATCTTGTACTGTCAACATTTAAGGATGTTTACGGATTAAATTTGTTGGATTGGGATGATTTAATAACACCTAAGCTGTTACGTTTATTAGAAACTGATCAAAGAACTGAAATTGCAAGAAGAAAATTAGAAAAAGCAGATAAATCATATGAACCAAGTGATACTGAATGCGCATGGCTATGCTATTTTCCAACAAATGAATCAATTCCGATGATCAATGAAAAAATATCAAAAACAACAGACAGTACTGTACGTGGTCAAAATTTACACAAATTATTATACACATGTTATGTTAACAAAGATCATGATGCTCTTCTTAAAGTGTTGGAATACCTATTCATACGACACAAAAATGAACAATATTGTCTAGTTTTAGATCTTTTACGAAGACTAAGTAATGATTTTGATGTTAAAAATTTGCCAAAAAAGCATTTAATTGTTGTTGATCAATTTGTAAAATATATAAACATTGAAAAAAAGGTACGGGAAGAAACAGTAAGTGCAAGTTTAATTAGTGATTTAATTTACTCACAATTAAAACGTAATAAAGATATTACTGAATATATAAAGCTTTACATTGAGATTTATGAAGCAAGAAGATTGAATATTCTTCGTGATTATCCTGTATACGAAAGAAAATGCTTGATTGAATTTATAACACAATTATGTATGGATAATGAGCTTGATAAATCACCATCAACAATCAATAGTATGTTGAAAAGTATGTACGATTTTAATGAAAGAAATGCCAAGTCTGAAATTCAGTTGGAAAAATTAAGTATAAAAAATCATCCAGTATTGTTTGAAGCTGTTAAAAAAATTGTAACACGAAAAACTGATGGAAATTTTGCTTGGGAAAAAACTCTTATTGATATGAATTTAAAACGAGGAGAAAATGATCTGTATCTTGCCTGGTTTAATTGTCCAACAAGACTTGAAAAAATTGTATTTAATAATTCAAAAGTCATTAAATCATTGCAAAAAACACCAGAACAAGTTTTACAAAAGTGGAATGAATATTTTGATGAATGTAAAAATAAAATTAAATATCGTAATCTTGCTCGTCGTTTTCTTCGTTATGCTAGATGGCATCAAGATTTACCAATAATATTTGCAAATGAATGTCTCAAAAATTTGGAAAATAAAGAAAGTACTGTTGTTTGTAAAAATCTTTATGTTCTTGCTGTTTTATATGATGGTTCATCATATGAAAAATTATTTACACCATTTATACCAGAATCGAAAACACTTGATTTACGAGATAGCAAATCAAAAGCAGAGTACGCATTAAACTGTGCAATATTGTGGTCAATGAATATTGTCAATCCACCAGTATCATGTTCATCAATTCTTCAATTTTGCGAAGGTGATTATGTTCACAAAGCTGTCAATACTTTGAACAACGTTGGTCGTCGTGTTCCTGTTGATACAGTTACAACATTTTCCAAGGCTCTTGTAAATAAGAAAGTATCTGTTAAAAAACATGGTATTAGATTATTCTGTGAGATAGCCAGTTATGACCAAATTCAAGAGATGATGATGTATCTTTGGAATAAGGAAAAACATCTATCAATCCGTCAAGTTTTGTATCAATCTATATCCAATTTATTTACTGATGCACCATCTAAAGCAGGGAGCTTGATACAAAAATGTATCACTGATGTCAAGCTTGAAGATTATTATTTTGATGATCTATTTAAAGTCCATAAAGTCTCTGATAATTTTTTTGAACGTTATGTTTTATTGTTGTTTGAGACAATTGAAAGAATAGAAAAAACAGACAATGAATTTGTAAACAAAAGTCAAAGATATGTAACTGATACTTTACAGTATCGTTCATCTACATCAGAAGAATTCCATCAATATATATTGAAAAATTATTTTGCTAATTTTTCAAGACCAGATTACTCTTTATATAATGATATTCATAAATATGTAATCAGTCAATATCTTGGTAAGGAAAATGACAAGTTCGAGTCAAGACTAATCTTTTTAACTGATTTGATTTTAAATGCTGTTAAGACATACTGGGATGTTCCTTTTGATTATGATCCATATGCATTTCCAGTCAACTCGTGGGTTTGCATGTTAATAAAGCATATTAATTGTATCGACCAAGATGTTAAAGTAAAAACTGCCAAGGCCGTGCTTGATACATTGTTGACAGTTTTAAAACCTGAACAACTGGGAACTTCATACATGGTTTTGATTTACATTAGTGTATTTAATGATAAAGAAAAATACTCGACTGATGAAATATCCAGGAAGCTTATCCAGCTTATTCCATCGTTGGTTGAAGTATATTCCAGTGAGTTAATGCTTACAATTGTTCAACACTTTCAAAGTCATATGAAAAATGTGTCTCTCAATAAATTAGATATTATTGAAAAACTTATTTTAAATAATGATAAAAATATTCTCCTCTTTGCAAGTACACTATTATTTGAATCGTCTGGCTACGATAAAGATGAACAATATTTTAAAATTATTGATACATTAAAAATGAGTAAATATCCAGCTATTGCAATTCCTATTATTGATGAAATCAATAATCGATATCCAGTTAAAAAAATCAACAAGTCTTAAGAAAGAAAAAAGATTTATCATCAGAGAAAGAAACAAATTAAATGATTAAAAATCATCATTATATCAACTCAAAGTAACTCAACTAGTTTTAAGTAAATAATATATTATGAAAACCTAATTACAAATTGATTTTTGTATCATGTTTTTACAAATTAAAATTTTATTCTATACAGATTTTATATATTTAGAATACTCTTGTAACTTGTTATTTTTTTAACTATAAAAATAGTTTCAGATCTTTAAAAATTGTTGTTTTTAATTGTTTAAATTTATTGCCTTTTATTATTAACAAATTACTATTACTATTATTATCATTTATAAATAATAATAGTAATTCAAGTAGGTCAAAAAGAAATTGTATTTATCCTCAGAGTCAAGTTATTATAGTTAATAATAATTTAAACCATTTCCCCCCAAACGTATTTTTTTTTTGACAACAAATATTGGATGCACATTGATGCACATCAAAAAGATCCTACTCCAAATGCTTGTCAAAGCATGTTTTAATTGTTATACATATTATAAAGTGAACAATGGCAATGTGGACAAAAGTATTATCCGGTTTTGATTCCGAGGATGAAACAGTAAATTTTGGTGCTAGAACTGTTGCTGAAAATGATGGAGCAATTTATGAAGCATGTACTCGTGCAACAATTCAACCAGATAATAAAAATGAAATTATTAATAATCCACGAGTAATAGCATCATTTTGGCATTCAATGATGTGTATTGCTATTGATAAAACAATAACAATATTTTCTGATGAATCATGTCAAGGTATCATAACAATTCTTGGCTTTGAATCAATTGTGACAGCATATTGTTTGTCATCAGATGGACAATTTATATATGTTGGTATTGAGAATGGTGAACTTCATGCTTTTAATTTATCAATGGGTGGTAGGCAAATATTTAACATTGATTTTATTGATAAATATCAAAGTGAATATATCATTCAGCTGGTACTGCAAGAAACTCATGAAAATAATGATCTAACAATAATTACAAAAGATGGTAAAATGTTTAAAATAATTAATATTGATAATAATTATTCGAATGATCAAAGTATAAATGATGATGATGATCATCATCATCATGAAATTAATATAAAATTTATTTGTGAACTATCAAAATTAAATGGTGCTATATCAACAAATAATCATTCAATAGATAATTATTTAAATATAACATTTGGTGATAAATTAACAATATTACCAAAAAATATAACAGCCAATATGTCTCATTTGAATTATAAATTTAAAAAAATACAATTTTTTAATAATTATCAATCAGCAATTTGTCTTAGAATGGATGGTAGTCTAAATATTCTTTGTTTACAAACATTGTTGTCAAGAAAAATATGGGACAGTTGTGTTGATGATTTTATTAGTATTAAAGAAGATTTAGAGGGTCCATATCACATGTTAATACTAATGAAACCTGATGATATCACAAATAACAAAAAATTACATTTATTATCATTTCCTGATTTTAAAATTAAATTTACAATTGTCGTTGAAAATACAACATATCTTGTTGATATTATTAGCAGTAAAACTGATAATGAAAATTTATTATTTTTAGAGGGTATTAAAACAACAAATGAATATGTTGATTTAATTAGAATTAAAGCAATTGAAGAGAGTATACCCGAATTACGTTTACAAAGATTATTAAGAAAATATAAATTCATTGAAGCCCTAGATTTTGCAATGAAATTTAATCTTGATTGTGAAATTGTTTATCATGCTGAGGCAATGATGTTGATGGAAAAATTAAGACCCAGATTACAGTCAAGTGAAAAAATTGATGTTGATGTATTTATGACAACACTTGATAAAATTAAAGATGTTAAATTTATATATGAATGTTGTAATAATGCAATGACCAAAGATTACAGAGATACGCGAAAACTTTTGGTTTATTCAAGACAACGAATAGTTGATTATGTTAATGATAAAAATATTCAAAATAAACTAAGTGAAAATCTTTCACAACTTCTTGGTACTGTGAGTGATACACTGAGAAAATTAGAGACATTTGAAATGATACATAAAGCTGATGTTATCAATGAAACATCAACTGATGAATGGATAAAATTTTCACGTGAAAATTTATTAAAAGAATGTATGGAATATTTATCACATGGTGAATTAAATTCAGCATCATTAATATGGACAAGACACATGTCAAGTATTGCATCAATTGTTACAAGTGAAACAATAATTGATATACTTGCTGCAATACCAGAAAGTCTTAGTCCAAATGAACTATGGCCATGGCTTATACATTTTATTCCAACAGTAACATCATTAATACCAAATGGATTATCAGAAATAATTAATTGGGGCTATAAAAAAACTAAAACATTGGAAAAATATCATCGTGATTTATGGCCAGATATTGGTCTTGAATTTGCTGATGGTTTTATAAATATTTTACAATTTGAAGAAAATAATATTTATTACCAATTTCATCAACAATATACCAATAAAAATTCACAATTACAAAGACTCATGATACTCATACAAGCAATGATAGATTTACGTGATTTAAAAACACATTATAAAATATTTTTGCCACTTCATACATATCTTGGCAATTCAACAGATGTTATACATTTATTATTAAATAAAGTTAACATAAATGAATTGCCAAATTTATTAGATAATTTTTTACATGATTTTATGTTAAATAATTCATTAAAAAACGATCATGTATTATCATCATATGTACAAAATATATTAAAAAATTCAAAAGGTTGGTGGTTGTGGGAAAAGGCACCATGGGATAAACGTTTAAGTATTGTTATAAATTATATTCATAATATACAAAATCGTTTACAACAAACTCTTGAAGTATTAAAAAGAGCACCAGTACCATGGAGTGATGAAGTTAAACTACTTGCTGAAAAGAGTTATAATTATGATCATCCACTTGTTGCTAAAATTCGTATAGAAAGTAATTCAGTTGTTGTTAAATTAATATTAAAAAAATATAGATATGCACATATTGGTTTATCATCAAGATTTTTTTCATATATTATCAAACAAAATAGACCAACAATGATTGATGATATTATTGAATTAACTAAAATGAATAATACAACAAGACTCAATGTTTTTTCTGAATGTGTTAATTATCATTTAACACAAGGTAATATTGATTTATCAATTAATATTATTGATAGTGTACCAAGTGAAATTTCTATTTATATTTGTGAACATATTATTAATGTATTGAATACAAAATTAAATTGTTTAATAAACCCTCATTTTGTTGATGAATCAATTGATAATTATATAGAAATATTGGGAACGATTGAAAATCGTTTAATCAAACATTTCAACGATAATCATCGTTCAATTGAATTGACTGATACAATCGAATTAATTCCAATTTTACGTATTCTATATAAATTGAGAAAAGAATTTGATATATTTATAAATATCAATGATTATTTTATCAATAAAAAAGATATATTTGAAAGTTGGATTGAAAAAATTGATGATACAAATTTTGATGATAAAAATTTAGATATTATTTATAAAAAAATTTGTAGATTAACAAATCTTCTTGGTATATCAAAATTAACTGGAATTTATTGTTTTTATAAAATTAAAAATAATCAATATATATTAAAATATTTAGTTTTAAAAAATCTAAATAATTATGAATTAACAGATGAGTTTGAAGAGTTTAACAAAATATGTCTTGAAATATTAAAAACAGCTGATAATGATTTAAATTTATCAAAATCATTAAAAAAAATATCATCAAAAAATATAGCATACTGTAAATTAAATGAATTAGAAAATGGATTATTATGTAACTTGCAAGTTGATGCTTACAATGAAGCTGTTGGCGAGCTCATTGTTGATGATGATGATGATGATGATGAAGTAGAAAAGAAAGAAAAACAAGAAAATTTACAATTAACAACAACTAAAAATTGGCAATTGTATAAAATTTATAAAGATGCATCAATATCACCAGGTAATATATTACTTCCTCTATTACGTGAACTATTTATAATTATAAATTATTATAAAAATAAAATTGATTATAATTTACAATATTCAATAAATGAAGTAAATATTATCAAAGATTTAAGTGAAAAAATATCATTAAATGCCCAAGCAATACAAAATGAACATCATGATTTTGCTTTATTAAAAATAATAATAAATATATCAATGATTTTATCATCATTTGTACCAAGCATTGATGATACAATACAAGATATAAATGATGTATTAAATCATTGTGTTACAATGATGCTCAAAAAAGTAATTGTAAGTATTAATTTTGATGTACAACTGGGTCTTGTTTGTTTGCTTTTGATACCACATGATAATTCATTAAAAACACTTGGTTCAATATCAAAATTACATCAAGCTGATTATAAACGCGATCGTATTATTAAAGATTTAGGCTACGAGTATTGTCGCTTGACAAAAAATTATCAACAAATGGAAGAATTTAATATGATGAAAACACTTTATGAATGGGCAAAAAGATTGGCAAATTATAAAATAACATATAGAGAAATAATGAGTAATGATGTTGATATTAAACATGATATATTAAGAAGAATAATGTCATCAAATGAAAAAAATATCATTGATACACTTAATGATTATTGTTTAAGCTTTAGTTTTGTACGTGATGATGTTTATTTAGCATATCTTCGATCATTGCTATGCTCATGGGAACCGAAATTCATAATAAATAATCAAAATGGTCAAAAAGAGCCAATAATTGATGATAATGATGTTAAAAATTTAGCATATCAATGCAAAAAAATTGTTGATAAATTAACAAGTGAAATTGATATTAAAAAATTTTTTTTTGATTTGTTAAAAAAAATTAATTATTATCATCATGAAATATTTTTAATAATTTATGATTTATCAGATGAAAAAAAAATTGATACAACAAGTTATTTATTATTTTTAAAAAATTATATACGAATAAGTGAACCGACAGTACTTGAAATAGAGGAATGGTCAAATTTTAATCAAGAAAATCAACCATTACCAAAAATATCAAAATGGCGTTTACCATATTTACCAAAATTACCACATATTAAATTGATTCAATCGGAAATAAATTTAAAAAATTATGATAAATGGTTAACAATATCACGTGTATTAAATATACCGGATTATAATATATGCACGGTTGCAATTAAAGCCGGTGTTGATGATGCATCAAAATCGATTGATACTAATAATATAAATACATGGTCAATATATCCACGTAATAGTGGACTATTAAAAGACATTAAAAAATGTATAAGTTGTATGAAAATACCAGAATCATATACTTACGCAACAGCAGCGTTGTATTATGCGGTTAATCATATGCCACCAGGTGCTGATCAAGTTGAAGCAGCTAAAGAATGTTTTTCATATATTAATAATTTACCAGAAGGTACAAATCAATCAATTGATATTGATAATGATAAACGTATTAAAATTGAAACTAAATATCGTAAATATACATCAAAACATATACTACATACCTATGGTCTTGGTGATGATAAATATCTACATCTTGTTGATTATCCAGAACAACTTGTAAGAGCATTGTATTATGATAAAACAATACCAGAACGTTACAGATGTGCAACTAAAAATCGTCCAGATATTAATTCATCAGTTAATGATTTAGGAAAAGTATTTAATATTAATTTGGTTAAAATAAGATTGGAATTACTTGAAGAATGGCTTCAGCCAGATACTGGTGAAATAAAAAATGACAGTATAACTGTTGCTGGTATTTGTCAAGATGATACATCATCATCATCATCATCATTGATTGATACATTTACATTTGATGATAATTTATTACGTGCATGTTATATTATTAGTTGTGGTGATCATGAACATTTTATTGGTCATTTAATAACAATGGGACTTACTGAAGATTTTCATTGTCCTGGTGTTAGATATCGTGCATTACGTGTTGTACAATCAATAACTGATGAAAATACAATTCAAGAATTATCAAAAATTAATTCAACAACAATGAATGAATATCTTAAATCATTACAATACTTAACTGATTTACAACGTCTTGGAATTGGATATTCAATAAGTGGTTTTAATTCATGTTCAAAAGAAAAATTGATACAAGTACTTATTAGTAATCAATATTGTTGTTCAAGATCGTTGAGACTTGTACCACAATTATTTATTGATTATCATATTGATAATTATGAACTGCTAAATTCAACATTATTAAAAATGGTTAAATTATCATTAATTAAAGAACTAAAAAAAACATTAATAATGATTGGTACAACAATGGATCGTATTGTTAATTATTCTGGCTATATTGATGCATGGCAAATGATTATATCTGAATCATTCAACAAAATTGATTCAAAATATCAACAAAATTTGATTGATTCATGTATTGAAACACTTAGATTATTACATACATGCCCAGTTGTTAATAAACTTAAATTTTTTGATATTATTCAGTCATGTTTTCGTGCTCAGCAACCTCATTTTGCTGCTGCATTATTACCATTTGTTGAGGACACTGATAAACAATTAATTTTAAATCAAATATCATCAAATTATCATGACATTGATGGTGTCATTGAAAAACTTAAAGACCTAGAAAAAAAAGGAATTCTAATTGTTCGTCAAGTAAGTTACTTAAGATTACCTTTAATCTTAATTTAATTATGTTTTTTTTAATTTTGTTTAATTTTTTTATTCACAGTCTATTATGATGTTGGAGAAAGCTCATCTAAAATAAAGAGGTTTTTTATAACTCATCAGTTGCTGGTTTCCATGAGTCTTCATAATTTTCAATAACTAAATTTTTTTCTCTCAACATTTTGACTTTGTACATGTTTTCATGAGTGTCTGCATCGAGTATCTTGATTCTTGTTACAACAAGAAAATTTGGATTCTTTGGACTAGGTCCCTGAATCAAGTCGATTACATCATCAATTCCAATCTGTAATATTTATCAGTTTAAATAAAGTAAATATATTTGATAATTTAAATATAAACATAATATTACTTACTTGTAAACCTTTTTTTGGTACTCTGTAACCATTTATTCGTAGTTTACTATCATACAAAATAGTTTCAGCTTTTCTAAATACAATTAATAATTTAAAAATTAAAAATATGACTGTGTAATTATTTATCAAAATTTTATATAAGAATAATATTCACGCTCGAGAAACTCCAAATCCAGCTTTGACAATTGCATCAATTCTCATTGAATTAACAATTGGAGTAATTATTTTAGCATTTCTATTATTTGCAATCATTTCTTTAATTTCAGGATCTATTTTGTCCTCGTCATCATCATCGTCATCATCGTCACTATCATAATTTTTCTACAACAATAAAAAAACAAATTAAAATCAATTCATATTTAAATTATTTACTATTACCCTTGATTTTTTGTTGGATGCCAATCTTATCTGTGTTGTTTTAATGAGGTTATGCTTAACATCAAGTAAATTATTTGATAAATATAATGGTGTTTTCCCTGCTTTTATTTGACATGATGATTGTTTGAAAAAATCTAACTTTATGCTATGAATATTTCTAGCATAATTAACTATCACCTTCTTTTCAAAGTTGTTTATTATTTTTGATAATATTTTACTTGCCATTGTGAAGACGTATTTTCACACTCAGCTGTGCTCAGCTGTGAGCTGACTCAGACGACATAGTGCAAACATATGATCCCAAACAATCCCAATTTTTTTATTAATGTTTTTATCAATTAATTGTTGAAAGAAAAAGAATCCTTGTTTTCTTCTCTGTTCTAAAATTGCAATAATTAATTCATAAATATTTGTTGAAAATTTAAATTATCAAGCAAGTTAATTAATTATATTTTTAAAATTAAAAAAAAAAAACGTACCTACAATGTCACTGTAAAATTAACAATCATTAATAAAACAAACAACAATTATATTTTTTTTGTTTTATATTTATTTAATTTTCGTTTGTTTTTCTCATTTATTTTCTCGTGATTTATCGCGTCAACAGTCACGGTGTCAGATATCTTTATTTATCCAATTAATTATTGGTATTGAATAGGTAATATTAGAAGATAATAATAATAGCAATAAAATGTAATAAGAATTTTACCATCTTATCATCTAACATAATAAGTAATAATGGTATTTTTTTTTTTCCATATAATATATTTAAATTTTTTTTTTTTTTCGTTTATTTATTTATTATCATATTTTTTATTATAGTTTTTTTAATTTGCTGGGTGTCAATGAATATAGGTAGCAATGTAATTTAATGTGGTGTCTAAAAACAACGCTTTCGTTATGCCAGTTTCATCAACTACTACAACTAAATTTGTTTATTTTTTTTTTAAATATTATTATTATTAATATTAATATTATTTTTTTTTTTAAATTAATCATAATTTCAATTTTCATAATAATCATTCAAATATATCTTTTTTGTTGCTTCATCATAGACGTGAATATATATGAATCATTGTTGGATTCATCATCATCGCCATCATTATCGTCGTATCATCTTGAGCAGATCTTTCGCGAATCAATGTGAGTAGTAATAGCCGAGTTTAATTGTTAAATAATATTTATTTAATGCCATTTTGTTGGGCCAGTGTTCCATGACTGAAAAAAAATACAAATATTATTTTAGTACTGAAATAAAAAATAGTTTGATATTAAATGAAAAAGTTTAGATTATTTACTGGATGTTGTTTTTTATCATGAACAGTTGGATCAGGTAAACCCCATCCGGGTACGTCAATTTTGTCATTTTGCGGTTGCATGTCAGATAACGTTGGTGGATATTGTCCTGGCATTATTGTTAATCCTGGTATCATTGCTAATGCTGCTGTACTACCATTTGGAAAACCTTGTTGACTATCCATATGAGCCTTATTTCATTTAAAAAGAAAACAAAATAAAATTATTTATTGTATCTTATATTATATATAAATTAAATTTAAATAATAACAAAAAAATTAATTTACCATATAAGTTGTATCAATTCCATGATGTAAATCAGACTCCATATTTGGAACACGATTATAAGATGGATTTGTTCTAAATATTTGATGTCTATCCATATTTGTTAATTGTTGTGGTGGTGGTGGATTCCATGAACTAACTAATTTATCGTTATTTGGTAGTACCCAATTCATTGCTTCAGCATCAACACCACTTATCATACTTAGATTAAAATTTTTATAATGTCTTTCAGTACCAATTGGTATTGGTACCATTTTTCTATCTTCAATTTTCATTTGATTAATATCTTGTTGTATTTGTACTGACGTATTTGGTGACATTGCTGGTGATGCACTATTTTCAATATTTGACATTAATTCAATAGCAGCTGCTGCAGCAGCAACAGCAACTGTTTGTGGCATACCATTACCAGCACCCATATTACTTAAATGATTTTGATAATTTATTTGTGCCATTATTTGTTCTTGATAATTATTATGTTGTTGTTGTTGTTGTTGCTGCTGTTGTTGTTGTTGTTGTTGTTGAGGTGGTGGTGGTGGTAGTGGTTGTTGTTGTTGCTGTTGTTGATGAGATAAAGGTGGTGGTGGACCAAATTGCCATCTTGTTTGTCCATTTGTCGATATATTTGTTGGACCACGATTATTATTGTTACTAATGTTATTATTATTACCACCACTTTGTTGATATTTACCAATTTGATAATTATTAATCATAGCTAAATTGTTATTTTGTAGTTGCGTGGGTGGTGGTGGTAATGGTCCTTGGGTTGGAATTGGAGGAAATATATTTGGATGTAAAACATTTTGTTGTGAATTAAACATGGCAACTTGTTGTTGTTGTTGTTGTTGTTTATTATTTAAATGTAATGAACTAGAAAAATCAGGTGCACGTGGATTAAGACGTGACATACTTATTGTATTAACATTACCTGATGGATTCATTGTTTGCATATGACTTGGTATATGTTGATGAAATGGATGACCACTTTGTTGCCCATCATTTGGCACCATTTTTAATAAATTTGAATTTACATTTGAATGATCATATGTATTATTACTATTTTTATATAAACCAACATCAATATGTTGTTGCTGGTGTTGTTGCTGTTGTTGTTGTTGTTGTTGCTGCTGTTGTTGTTGTTGTTGCTGTTGTTGTTGTTGCTGTTGCTGTTGTTGTTGCTGTTGCTGTTGCTGTTGTTGTTGTTGTTGTTGCTGCTGCTGCTGTTGTTGTTGTTGAGATGGTTGTTGTTGAGAATCTTGAATTTGTTGATTTTGTGAAGATGGTTGTGGTGGTGGTACTGATTGATTTTGTACCTGTTGATTCACTTGCATTTCTCTTTGTTGTTGTTGTTGATGTTGATGCTGTTGTTGTTGTTGCTGTACATTTCTTGATGCAAGCTCACTGGGATATACATTACGATTAAATTGTCCTACTAATCCAGTATTTTGATGATCAACTGTTGATTGCTGATTCATAACTGGTCGTGCAACAGCAAGTCCACTGGTTATTTTATTTGTTTGTATTTGATGTTGTTCAATATTAAAATTAAGTGAAGCTTGAAATTGTTGTGCTTGCATTTGATTATGTATACTTGATGGTGATACACCAGATACATTATTCATTGGTGATGATGTATTACTATTATTTATTGATTGATTTGTTTTACTTGATACAGGTGAACACATTGAATTACCACGATAACCAGGTGCTTTCGATGCATCAACTTGTGGTGGTGAATTATCAATGAATTTATTTGTTGGTATATTTGATGAATTATTTGATGAACCACCACCAGCAACTGTTGCAAAATTCATACCTTTTTGATGTGTCATTTCATTATCACGAGAACCCCACATTGATTGTTGAGTTACTTTTGAAAATGTATTATTAAACAATGAATACTCAAGTGGTGTATTTGTACGTTGTGGCTGGTTATTATTTTGTTGTTGTTGTTGTTCATGAATTTGAGCAACAACTGGTGTTGTACTTCGCATTTGTTGATGTTGTTGCTGTTGTACAATTTGTTGTTGCTGTTGTTGTTGCTGTTGTTGTTGCTGAAGAGCAGCTTGTTGTTGAGCAAGTTGATGATGCTGCTGAGCAGCATGTTGCAATTGTTGTTGTTGCTGCTGTATTTGTTGAGGAGTTAGTTGATTTAAAACTTGTTGAACAACCGGTGGTGATGGTGTAACACGCATTGAATTTGTTGATGCTGATAATAAATTATTTTCAGAGCAATTTGACGTATTTGGTGAATAACAAGTTTTATTAGCATAATGTGGTTGTTGCATTATCGTTGGTGTTGATAAATTAGACATTGGTCGAGAATGTTTTGGTGATATACTCATCATAGTTGATTGCTGTGAGGACGTTGACGATACTGACGACGATGACGATGAAGATGACGAGGATGATGAAGATGATGACGATGACGACAATGTCGAAGATGATGCTAATGACAATGGTGGTGCAATAGGCGGTAGTGGTTGTGGTGATGGTGGTGTTCTTACAATTGTTGATGTTGTTACAATTACTGTATTTGTCTGTGACTTATTACATAATACAGTTTTATTGCTCATTTGACAGTTATTCGATAGATTAGCTGCTGTTGTTATTGTTGTAGGCGCTGTTGTTGTTGTCGCCGCTGCCGTTGTTGTTATTGTTGTTGTTGTTGTTGATGATGATATAGATAGGGGTGGAGGTGGTGGTGGTGGTTGTGCAGTTGTAACATTGACTTCTGATAATTTCGCTGCAAATGTTTGATTTGTATTTGTTGTAACAACTTTTGTTGTTCTGCCTGATGTCATTATTGCACTTGTATATGACATTGTTGTACGTGTATTATTATTTGTCGTTTGTTCACCTGTTGATGCTGATGATAATGACAATGTTGACAATGACGACGTCAATGATGATGGTGACGACGAGGATGACATAAGATGTGTACGTTTATCATTTGTTGGAATAAGACGTGATGGTGGTGGTGGTGGTACTGTCACATTAGTTACAGTTGTTAATGGTGAACCACGTGTCAATGGTGGAGTAAATACACCAGGAAGTTTTATTGTTGAAGTTGAACGCATTGGCATTATTTGACTCACTGATGACATACCTGTTGCATTGTAGGTAGTTTTACTGATATTAGAATTTGTTAATCCAGTAAGTATTGTTGTTGGTTTATTAACAGATAAAACCATTTTTGGTTTAAGAGTAACACTTGATGATAACATTGATTTGTCCCAAGTTGATTGTCCAGCAATTGGTAACTTGTTTTTTGTCAACACTTGAAGAATATCAAAGTCTGGATCTTTAATAAGACTACTAATCAAGTTGGAAGCTTGTTTGCTAGCATCTGGTGTTCCTTTGATAGTGATTGAACGTTCACCTGGGCCTTTGCTTTGTTTTTCAACTTCAATATGAGCACCAGTTGCTGTACGAATAGCATTAATATTACTTCCACCACGTCCAATAACCCTACTAATAGCAGTTGGAGGTACAGATACTTTTACAGTACGAAATGAAGAATTTGTAAATCTATTAGAGTCATCTGACTGGCCCCTGCAATTAAATTAAATAAAAATACCATTTATTGATAAAACATAATACAAAGTGAACAAAAAAAAAATTATATTTCGTTTAGTTATATGCAGAAGACAAATTATTATTAATATTATTATTAAAATAACAGCTTCGAGTATTGAAATTAAATGAAAAAACAATTACGTGTGTAAAATGAGATGTTGCTGATACATGAAGTTTTATTACAGCAAAAAAAATAAATATTATGTATCAAATGACGGTGTCATATTAAATTAAATACGAATTTAAAAAAATATTGAATCCCAATGATTTAACGGAGTGCATTCAAGTTATTTCAAACAAATAAATAAAATATAGATTATGTAAATATACTCACTTTCTTACAACTTCTTTCCATCCTTCATCTCTTTTTCCAGCTTGTTTTGGACTTGTTACATTGTTTTTATTAACAATTGCATTGAGTGTATCAGCATCATACTGATTGTTATTATTATTATTATTTGTCTTTTTTCCTTTGACTGATACATAACAATCATTTCCAGTTGCTTCAAAATCTTCACGATCAGCTGGATGTCTTGATGATTCAAAAATAAGATGATGTGATTTATTTGTTGAATTATGTTTACGATCTGATGATGAAGTTGATGGTTGTGTAGAAGTGGAAGATATTGATGATGTTGCAATTGAAGTTGAACGAGCACTTGCTGGACCAATTGAACTTGATACAATTGTACTATTTGAATTTAAACGTTTATCAGCAATAATATTACTATTATTTTTTGTCGATGATGTAGTAGCAGTAGTAGAGGTTGTACTAGTAGTAGTAATAGTAGTAGTAATTGTTGTTGCTACTGCTACTATTGTTGTTGTTAGTAATGATTTATTGGTTACAGTCTGATTTTTTTGACTCGATGTTGAGTTGAACACATTTGTTGATGTATTTTTATCATTGCTAGTACTATTGTTACTATTACTATTATTAATATTAATATTAATATTACTACTACTACTACTATTATGATTATTATTAATAATATTATTATTACTATTATCATTATTATTACTATTAATATTAATATTATTACTATTATTATTTGGAATATTTTTATTATTTTTTTTCTTTTTATCTTTTTTACGTTCACGTGCTTTAACATCATTGCTACTACAACTTCCTTGACTATTAGCATCAATACCACTATCACCTTCTTCTTTATCATGATCATCTGGACTAACTCGATTAACTGGTGATGGTGATGGTACATTATCTAATCTTTCACAACTATCAGCACCATCTTCATCATTATCACTTTCATTATCATGTATTCTATTATCATTATCAGCATCATCATCATCAGTTTTTTTATCCGCAGCATCATCATCATCTTCATCATCATCATCTTTATCATTATATATTGATGATGATGACGTTGTTGTTTCATTTTTTTTATTTTCTTCATGTAATTTACGTTTTTCTTCTTTTTTTTCAAGTTTCTTTTTCTTTTTACGTTCACGTCTACGTGCTGCTGCTGCCTTTTTAGATTCTTCACGTGATTTTTCCATATTTAACTCTTCAAGTAATATTGATGCATTTTCATTAGCTTTTTCTGCTTGTTTTTCTTTAGCAGCACGTATTATTTTAACACAATCATGACATTTTTCTAATAAATCTTTATCATTAACTGTTGCAACATATCTTGTCATTTCTTGATCACTTGGAAATTGTGTAACATGATAAACCATCCATTTAACAACTTTCATATGTCCTTTACGAAATGCAGCCATAAGACATGATACTTTACGATTATCTTGTGAATCAATATCAGCATGAGCTTTATATAATGACTCAACAACATTTAAATGTCCACCATTTGCTGCTAACCATAATGGACTATTACCTTTTTTATTTTTAACTTCAACTTGTGTACCGCTTGACAATAATAATTCAACAAAACGACAATGTCCTTTATCAGCAGCAATTGTTAATGCTGTATCACGTGATGATGGTACTGGTGTTGCATTAACATCAGCACCTTTTGTTAATAATACTTTACCAACATCAACATAACCACCACTTGCTGCTTCCATTAATGGTGTCAAGCCAGTTTTAGCACGATGTTCAACATTAGCTTTTCTATCCAATAATAAACTAACAACTTCATGTCTACCTTGAAAACATGCTAATGTTAATGCTGTATTTCTATTTGTTTCAATTTGTGCATTTATATCACTTCCCATATCAAGTAATACTCTAACTGCTGAACTATGACCATTCATCGCAGCTAACATTAATGGTGATATACCTAATTTTGAACCAGTACGTGAATTTATTTCAGCTCCATGATTTAATAATAATTTTATAATATTAACATAACCACCAGATGCTGCTAAGCTAAGTGGTGTATAGTCTGATACATTTCGATGTTCTTTATTTGCTCCACGATTAAGTAATAATTCAACAACTTCATATCTACCACCACTACATGCCAATGATAATGGTGTATCTTTTGTTCTTTCTGATTGTGCTTCAATTTCAGCGCCATTATTTAATAATATTTCAACAACTTTTTGATGACCAGCTGTTGCTGCTAAGATCAATGGTGTAAAACCTTTTTTATCACGATGTTCAATGTCAGCAGTACGTGATAATAAAAATTCAACAAGTTCTTCATGACCACCAGCACATGCTAGTGTTAATGCTGTATCATGATTGCTATCTGTTTCTGAATCAACATCCATACAAGAATTTGGTGCTAATGCAACTTGATTACCTGGTGCTGTAAAACCAGTATTAACTGGACTTGTATTCGTTGATACTGTATTATTTGTTAAAGGATATTGACTTGTACCTGTAGCGACAGCTGTTGTTGTTGTTGTTGTTGGCGTTGATGTCATTGCTGCTACTACCGCTGCTGCTGCAGCTACCGTTGAGGGATCATATCGATGTTGTTGTTGTTGATGATGTTGTAATTGTTGTTGATGTTGTTGTTGACAAATTTGTTGTTGTTGTTGACAAATTTGTTGTTGTTGTTGTTGTTGTTGTTGTTGTTGTTGTTGTTGTTGTTGTTGTTGTTGTTGTTGCTGCTGTGGTTGTGGTTGTGGTTGAGATGATAATAATGGATAACGTGCTTTTTTTCCTTTACCACCAGCAACAGATGTATAAACTTGTTTTTTATCTGAACAACTAGCGATTGATGATGCATTTGATGGTAAATTACTTGTTGGTGTTTGAGTTGATGCTTGAACTTGACTAAGACTTGTTACTGTTCCACTTAATGGTTGAGCAAAACCATTTGATTGTTGAGCAGGTCGTCCAGCATTCGTTGATTGACTTTGTCTTGGTGATGGTTGATGTGGCTCATAAGGTTCATGAACAAGTTTATTTGTTTGTCTAAGACTCTCTTGATAACCTTCAATTATATTAGCATTTCTTGAATCTAATGATACAAAAAGATTTCTCACTTGATCATCATTTGCTAATTGACATGCCTAAAATTAAAAAATTTTTTTTCAACTATTGCTGTAAATATTATTTAACAAATTTAAATAATAATATTTTATCAATTTATTTACTTTATTTTGTAAAAACTTCATTTTTTTTTCGTCTGATACTTGTGAATCTGTTTCTTCATTCGTTTGTCCAAAACCTTTAAAATCTTCAAGTAACTCAACATCTGTTGAATCTAATGACATATCAATATTTTGCACACGATTATCATTTTCTACTTGACTTTCCTAAAAAAAAAATTTATCATTGTATAAATTTATATATCAAAGTTATCCAAAAAAAAATTTAATCAACAATATTTTACCCGTTTATTGACTTTATTTTGCACAAATTTCATGCTTTCTTCTACTGTTTTTAAATCTGACTCTTCAATTAAATCCAACTTTTCCAAATCTTGATTTTCAGCTGAAATTAAAAAAAAAAATTAACAATAACTAATACAAATAAATAATCAAATATTATTCTAAATAAAATAATAAATTAACTGAAAAAAAAAAAAAAAAAAAAAAAGAAAAATTATATAATTTTTAAAAATTAAATAATTAGCCTAAGATAATTTAAATTAAAAAAAAATGTTTTTATTATTATTATCATTGGCTAATGTTGTGTTTAAAAATTATGGTAAAATAATATATGGGTTATTATTATTATTATTTATACATATATAAAAAATCATTATATCAGCTTGGCACAATAATTACCATTAGGCACATCGTCGAAGGTAATAGATTCAATAATTTCAACAACTTCATCAATTGGTATCTGCGGTCCATGTTCAAATTTGAAAGCTTTATCATTGGTCAATGCTTCTGAACTTTTCAATGCAGCAGCAATACATGGCCATGCTTTTTTTTCTTTATGAAATTTAGCCAACTCCATATCCGTCATCTCTCTTGTATTATCCAGGGCTGTTTGCTGAACATTTAAATTTAAACGCAAACATCAAGACACACACACACAACAATATTGTATTATTTTTCATTTTTATAATATCAACATCATAATATAATATACTTTTTTTTTTTTTTTGTTCTCCTAAAGAGTCTACAAAAATAATCAAGAGATTGGTTTTTTATGTATTATTTTTTATTTTTCTCTCAATTTAAAAAAAAATTTTATTACTTAGGAAAAGGTTTTGTTTTATTTGGCTTTGGTTTCTAATGATGTACCTGATCATGTAGATTTTCATGATGGGGTGTCTGAGTGGGGTGTAGTTGTTGTTCAACCAGCTGACTGGGCATTAGGATATCGCCACCACTACTAACCACCACGCCTTCTTGTTGTTGATGTTCTTGTTGTTGCTGTTGTACCTGCATTCAGAGATTATCAAGATGTTTTTATCACAGGCCTTTTTTTATTTAGATCTATTTTTATAATTATCCTGTGATTACAACACTAAGGATTTTTATTTGTTTATTTTTTTCAAATCCTGTACCATCCTGTGTACTTGAGTTGGTAAGCAAGCAAGCAAGCAATCAATCAATCAATCAATCAATCATAAAAAAACGAAAAAAAAAAAAAAAAAAAAAAAAAAAAAAAAAAAAAAAAAAAAAAAAAAAAAAAAAAAAAAAATAAAAAAAAAAAAAAAAAAAAAAAAAAAAAAAAATAATTAATGATTGTCAACAAGGATAACAAATTAATTTGAAATTAAAAATAGAATGCAGGTGTATCAAACTCGGGTGTTTACATCTACACACTAGAAAAAGATGAATCGACGAACCTGGACGTTATCCAGTTGTAATTGAAGCTGTTGATTCAATTGCTGTAATTGTTGTACTTGTTGAACTTGATAAGTATGTTGACGTTGTTTTTCCTGATACTGTTGTTGTAAACCAGCCATGAGATTAACCTGTTGTTGATGTTGTTGTTGTTGTTCTGATTGTTTTTGTAATAATCTACCAGCAGCTGTTAATTTACGAATTTCTTTTTTAGATATTGGTTTAGCTTTTGGACGATCACTTATGGCAGTGTTTTGATTGACATCATTAATTGTCGTTATTTGTTGAGGATTTGATATTGTTGATGTTGTTGTTAATGTTGGAGGTGTTGTTGTTGATGTTTGTACCAATTGAGTAATTGCCTGATTTTGTTGTTGGGACAATGTGAACGAGGACAATGATGTTGGTATAACATTTGTTGTTGGTGGTGGTAACTGTATATGGGGTGGTACTGCTTGAAATGTTGTCGTTGTTGCTGTTGACATTGACGTTGTTGTATCTGGTATCATTGCTACACCATCACTTGTTGTCAATGGCAAGGTTTGCTGTAAACGTTGTATACCTGCTTCCAACAAAATACGTTGACCATGCTGATACGAGCGTTGTCTTTCAATATCTTCATCTGGTATTAATTGTGGTCCATGTGGTCCTATTGAAACACCAATACCATTCGTACGAATGTGCCATTTTTGATATGTTCAATTTTTGTAAATATATAAAATATTAAAGCTTACTAATAGCTATAGGATATATTTCAAATTAATTGTAGGTAAATTAAGGAAGTAAGGGAAAAAATAATATTTTATTTTTTCAATAAAATTATTGGCCATTTAAATATAAAACTTAGATGTATTTATGTTAATTTAAAAAAATATACATATTTTAAATAAAAACTTACCACTGGGTGTAGGATTTAGTAATTCAGTTGGTAAATCAATGCTAAATATTGGCTTTAATTGATCAGTTGATTCAGCAACATTGTCTTCAGCTTGTTGTCTACTTTGTTCATCTATTTCGGCACGTGAAGTTTCAAGAAATAAACTACCTGTGTATTGTAATTCACGTTCAACCTTCTATAATAAAAAAAAAATAAACAAATAAGTATTTATTCATTTATAAAAATAAAGATCAATTTTATAGAAAATTATATATATTACCTGTAATTCGTCGAGAATTAGTTGTTTATGAAGAATTTGTTCTTGTGTTTGAGTTCTACGATTATTATTATCAGTTGATGTTGATGTAGATGTAGATGATGTTGTTGGTGCTGGACTTACTGTTACATCTGGCTCAGTTAAATTAGCAAATGGTGGACATGTACGTGTCCAACCATCAATACAAGTTGAATTACCACTACTATTATTATCATTATTATTATTACTTAATGTAATAACTTCACCTGCTGGTTGTGTACGAACTTGTTGTGCTTCAGCTGATGTTAAGTTCATATCAAGCATCGTTGAGGCTGATCTATTTTTTCTTAATAATGACTTACCATTATTGAGTTTTGGTTGAATATTTTGATTTTGGTTTTGTTCAGCAGTTGATTGCTGTTGATTTTGTTGTTGTTGAATAATTGGTATTTGTTGATTTTGTGGTATTCGTCCCAAACTTTGTTGTTGTTGTTGTTGTTGTTGTGTCATTGGTATTGTTTGTGTTAATGATGCTGGTGACACTGTTTGTAAAGATATCTGTCCAGCAGTATTTGATTTTTGGTTTACATGATGATGATGATGATGATGATGATGATGATGTTGCTGTTGTTGTTGTTGTTGTTGTACTAACGATGATGGTGGTGATGGTGACGTCGTTGTTGCTGTTGTTGTTAGTGGTGGTTGTGGTAGAGGTATTGGTACAGTATGGTTAGGAGTTATTTGATATATTGGAAAGGCAGGTGTTGATACTGGTGCAAGTGCACCAACGGCAATAGCAACACCAGCTGATGCAGATGAAGATGATGATGATGATGACGATGATGACGTTGTTGTTGTTGTATTATTTTGTGATGAATTCATCATTATACTATGTGGATAATCAAGTAATAATTGTACAACATTTGTATGTCCACCTTTGGCAGCTTCAATGAGCATAGTTGAATTATCCTTTAATTTATGGAATGGATCAGCATATTGTGATATTAATAATTCAACAACACTAGCATGACCACCAGCACAAGCAAGTGACAATGGCGTATGATCATTATTTGTTGTACTTCTATTAATATTTGCTAATTTTGATATCAAAAATTGTACAGTACAAAGATGTCCAGCACGACATGCTTTCATTAATGGCGTACGTCCACCCTCTGATTCATGCTCTAAATCAGCATTAAATTGTAATAACAATTCAGCAACATCAGTATGACCATTTTCGCATGCATATGTTAATGCAGTATCACCGGTTTGTGTTTGTGCACGTACATCAGCACCAGATTCAAGTAAATATCTAACAAGATCAATATGCCCTTCTTGTGCTGCTTCCATAAGTGGTGTTGATGCACCCAATTCAATATCAGCACCTGCTTTTATTAAAAAATCAGCAACTTCTAAAAAACCACCACAACATGCAAGTGTTAATGCTGTTTCTTGTGTTTCATCAGTTTGTGCATTTAAATTTGCACCTTGACTTAATAATAATGCAACCATTTCTTCATGTCCTTCACGTGCTGCTTCCATAAGTGGTGTATATCCTTCATCATTGACTTCTTCAATATTTGCACCTCTTTCGATTAATAACATTGCTAAATCTACATGACCACCACATGCAGCAAGTGTTAAAGGTGATTCAAAGCTATCTGTTGGCATATTTACTTGTGCACCAGAATCTAATAATAATCTAGCAACTTCAACATGACCATCCATTGATGCTTCCATAAGTGCTGTATGCATTTCATCAGTTTTATGTTCTTGATCAGCACCAGCTTCAAGTAAAAATCTAACCATATCAAGATGACCTTTATAACATGCCAATGTTAATGCTGATTCTTTAAATTCATTTGAATGTGTATTAATACCAGCACCATGACTTAATAATATTTTTGCAACTCCTACATGTCCAGCACTTGCTGCTTCCATTAATGGTGTATGTCCATTTTCATTGTGATCTTCAACATTTGCTTTACTATTAAGTAGTACTTTAACAACTTCTTCATGACCACCAGCACAACCATACATTAATGGTGTATTACCTGATGTTGATTGAGCATTAACATCAGCACCATGAGTCAATAATAAACCTACAATATCAACATGACCAGCACTTGCTGCTTCCATCAATGGAGTGCAATCACCCTTGATGCCACGATCTTCAACGTTTGCATTCATTGCTAATAATACCTAAAATAAAAAAAAATAAACCAATGAAATGTGATAAATAATAATAGCTTGATTTTATAATAAAGAAAAAAAAAATTACCTGTGCAAGTTCAAAATAACCAGCTGAACAAGCAAGTGACAATAAACTTTCACCTTCTTCTGTTGTCTCATGTACACTACGTCCTTCAGTTAATAATTTTTTAACAGTACCGACATCACCATCAGTACATGCTTCAACTAATGAACGTTTTTCATTTTGACTACGAGGATTATCACTACGCATACGTGTCAATGCTGCAGCAGCTTCATCAAGTGCACATGATACACTTGATGTTAAACGTCGTAATACTTCATGATCAGCTAAATGTTTACCATCACTTGATGATAATTTACCAATACCAGCAGCTTCAAGAAGTGCTTCTAGTCTTGCTTGTGTTTCAGGATCAACAGCACGTTCTGGATCTTCTGGTGATAATGAAAATTTTGATGTTGCAAGTTGATTATCCTCCTCCAATGCTGCTTGTTCAATTTCAACACGGCAATAGTCCGGCTGTTAACAGATTTTTTTAAATAAAAAAAATAAAATGAAAAACAAATTTTATAAAGGAGAAAAATAAAAAAACAAATCAAATAACAAAAATACTTGTGTTAAAATAGTTTTTAAAACAGTATGGCTGAATCAACGACAGTGAAATGGGAGAATGAAAAAAAAAAATAAATAAAAAAAAAGGCATTGATTTTGGAGTTTTGATTATAAAATTGCAGAATATTATTTTGCAATATACATACAGTTGTCATGTTGAATTAATTAAAACAACAATATAATTAATAATTATATATTAATTATAGATTAACTGGTAAAATTTTGTTCGCATAATAACTGAACTTTGTGCAAGAATAAAATTAGTTAAAAAAAAAAAAAATTGTGTATGTTCTTGAAAGAGCTCGACGGAAAATTGAGGTTATGTATGAACGATGGAACACACAAGACTAAAACAGTCGTAGATTACAAAAACCAAGGCAGTCCCCTCTTTTTCTCTTTCTTTTGCACATTAACTCACTATCTCTCAAGTTCTAGGTGAGTTTACATGAAATGATAATACAAGAAAACATATAACATACACAAACAAACATCAGAGAATTTAAAAATAAAAAAAACAATAAATAAATATAATGAAAATGACTAATATATAATTGTTAAACAAAAATGTAAATAATTGTATTATTAATTTTGATTTAAACAATTGAAAAATGTTGAATATTATTTTAGTAAACTATACGAGTTTAAAATTCTAGAACAAGGACATTATTTTGATACCAATCAACAACGTTATTTAAAAAACGAAAAAAATAATATACATTATTTCATCAACAAAATTAAACAAATATAAAATTATTTAATTTAAAACAGTATATAAATTTGTATATTGTATTTATTTATATATTTGTTAACAGTAAATAACAACAATAATCATCAACTAGTGTATTTACAGTGTTTATTGTTGTTGTTATTAAAAAATACCAAAAAAAAAAAAAAAAAAAAAAAAAAAAAAAAAAAAAAAAAAGTCACGATAGAGCGTGATGAGACACAACCAGTAGTACAGAAAAAAAGAGTAAATGATTCGTTAATATTTAAAGAATAAATTTTTTAAAATAATAATAAATAATGATAAGTTAAAAAAAAAAATATGAAATATACGGGTGAAAGTAAAATGTAAGCTATAAGTAAATGCATGTATATTCAGGCAATGATTTGAACCTTGACTAACTCAATTCTCTTTTTTTTTTTTTGTTTGAATTTTCATATTTTTTAAATCATCATTTGTATGTTTAATTAATTTTTTTGATTATAATGTCAAATAAACAATTGGCACAATCGATAAAATAAAATACTCTTATCATCATTATCATCATCATGACACCATGTAAATAATCCACATGTAAAAAAAATAAATTATCCAAAAATAAAAGGAAGAATTTATCCCAACAACAAAATTAATAGTTTAAAAAAAAAGTTTATATCTTCTAATACTGACACTTTACTAATTAACGTATGAAAAACAAAAAATTCAAATTAAGAAAAAAACCCATGACTCACTGAATCTTGTTTACATTGAAAAATGATGATAATTCATTAATAAAAAAAAAAAAGAAGAAGAATGATAAATTAAAAATATGTATCACTGTAGCCCCAAGCTGTACAAATATTTTTTTTTAATCTCATAATAATCATTATCATAATAAATAAATATTTATAAATATATATTTTTTGATATTTAACAACTACGGCCCTGTTGATTTACACGACTGCATTGAAAATGTTTCTCTCGCATCGCGTAACAAAGGATTGACCACGGTGAATTTATGTTGGTAGTGGTATGATGACAAAGATGATGATGGTGATGGTGATGGTGATGATAAAAATAATATTCAAAAATGATAAATAATTATGGAGTATTAATTGTTAAAGTCACTTGTTATGATAAATCAATTCATTATATTTTGATCCTTAATGTTTTCTTTTCATGTTCGAAATTTACACAAGGATAATGTTCATCATCATCATCATCATCAACATTTACAAGTAATTAACATCACTAAGAGAAAAATATAATTATTTTTTTCGTTAACGCAGTCGCGTAGTCATGAATCAAGAGACACACACGAGGTAAACGATTTAATCGTATGTTGGGTATTTAATATAACAACAATTTATATATTAACATATGGATGGTAAATATGTGTTGGTATTTATGATGTACATAGATAGACACCAGAGATGACCGGCTAACAAAAAAACAAGTGTGGGATGTTGCTTCTAATGAAATCATTAAATTTGTATCAGAGACACAATTATAATAACAATAATGATAATGATGATGACAAGATTAAATATATATATATTTTTTAAATTAAAAAATACTAAAAATACATTATTTTGTACATATAACACCAACAAAAATTATCATGACATATAACTTATTTTGAATATCAAAAAAATATATAACTCGTTTTTTAAAATAATTATTAAAATAAATTTTTCTTTTTTTTTTTTTTATCTTTTTAATACTTTTGACGTATGCATTATGTACATACACATATTTTTTTATCAACATATGATTTATTTCCTGTTACATAATCACACACAGAAATTATTTTTAAAACTTTTCTTTCATAAAGTATACTATAATTATTTTTTAAAGGGCTATGATTTTTTGTATATAATATGAGTAAAATTGTTTATATATTTATTTAATTATCAAAATATATTTTGTCGAGGTTAAAAATTTTTGTTGGGTTACAAAATGATGATGATGATGATGTTTCTCGCGAATTTTATAAAAATGTATGTGTCTCTTATGGAGTAAAAATTTCCCCTACTTAAATAAAATTTTAACTCTTTCCTTTAGTTTAAAAAAGAGCCCCTTTTGTTGTATATATATATAAATAAATATATATATTTATTAAGTTTATATACTACAAGTAGGTGGGAGAAGAGCTAGGTCGTAGGCCTCGCGGATCAAAGGCACACACGAAGCGAACAAACCTGACGCGACTCGCGGAATACTATCGAGGAATTTTCACCACATATAACAAATATATATGTATATATTTATCACTACACTACACAACACTACACAAAACCAATGGAATCCCAAGAGTATAGTACATACTTTGAGGCCCAAGATACAGACATTTTTTTTTATTGTTTAAAAACTTTTTAACCCTTTTTTTTGTATTTGTTTGTCTTTCACTTAACACAATGATTATTAATAATCGTCACATTATCAAATTCATTTAATTATTATATCAATAAAATACTTAATTTATTTTTTCCCAATTAATTTTTAATATAAAGATATATTTTTTTGACGTGCAAAGCATTACTTTGACGTTGATCAGTCAGACACTCCGGTCGTTTTAAACTTTTATTATCCGATCGTGTCATTGTGGCCCAACAAATAATAAAAAATATTATAATAATACTACAATAAAATCATGCAATTAAAATAAATAATAATTTATTACAACACCAAGATGATGACAATGGTTTTACGTTGCACTAGATATGCAAAAAAAAACAGTAAATTTATATGTCAAAAAAATAAATCCAACTCCAACAGAGATTAATGTTTTTTCAATTTCTAACAAAAAAAAAAAGGAATAATTAGATGATGACGATGACGATGTTGAGAGTCAGTGGTCTTTTGGGAATATTTTTTTATAATAAATATATAATATTAAAAGACGAAAGGCAAAAGGCAAGGCTGACTTACTGCGATGCGAACGAAAGGCCGCCCCTCGTGCGCAATGAAAATGGATGAAAATGTTAGAAAAAAAATGTCAAAAAATTATAATAATAAAATAATTTAATGAATAATTATTAATTTGATTAGGTGTGTATGATGATAATTATAATGATAATATCAACGAGCAAAAAAAAATAATAATTAAATAAATAAATGTGTGAGTATGTTGGTGTGATGATTGATGATGGCAACTAATATTTATTTGTTGGGTGTGTTTGTATTAATGAAATAATAAACTGATTTAATGCAAATTCAATAAATGATTACCAAAAATATTGTTGATATTATTGTTAATTAAAATTATAAATATTAAATTTATATATTAATTAATTTACCTCACTACTGTCTTCGCTTCCCGAGGAGTCTGACATATAGCGTGGTTGAGGCTCAGAAGATGTCTCAGTCTCAGATTTTGTTGGGCTAGATGTCGATGATTGTGATGTTGTAGTTGATGATTTTTCTTGTACACTTTGTTTATCTTGATTATTACAGTCTGAGGTTGTTCCTTGTGCTACATTCTGCATTTTTACCTACCGGATTAATCATATGACACCAATTTGTATTAAACTTTTTTTTTTCTTTATAACCGTTTTCGTGTCGCATTAACACACATGGAACACACTTTTATTTTTCTTTGTATAATATATATATACATATATATATATATATAACAAATATATTAATGATAAACTTGAATCAATTTTTAAAACATCTCAAATAAAATTACTTTCTTTCACTATCGATTATTTTTTTTTTCCTTTTTGCTTGCTTCAATTATTGTTCGTTATTAATTGTCGGTTATATATATTTAAAGGTTGATTGATTTTTTTTTTTTTTTTTTTTTTTTTTTTTTTTTTTTTTTTTTTTTTTTTTTTTTTTTTTTTTTTTTTTTTTTTTTTTTTTTTTTTTTTTTTTTTATTTTTATTTTTTTGACTGCCGTTTTCTCACTGCAGACGATGAAACTGATTTATAATATTTTTTTTTTGGGAGGTGGGGGTTATTATTCCTTGGTTATTCACAATCGGTCGTCATTCACGTAAGCTGCTAAACACACCCGCCATGACTCTCTGTATACATACTATGGCCGACGAGCCAAGTTCCTATTTTTCAACCCGAGAGACTCACCCGGATACCCTTCTCGGCCATTCGGTGCATTTGTCTAAAGTGGGTTGGTTATTATCTAAACAGAGAGAGAAAAAACACGCAATCATGGATAATTTTTAAAAATTAACTATAGAGGACACTCATAAACAAAATGGCTAACTTTATAAAATAGCGGCAAATTTTGAAAGTATTTATTCTGATGATAATTAGTAATTATTTTTTTTCATTATGTTTTACACATATAATGAATTTTACAAGAATGGCTCAATTGTTATTTCCAATGCTGAACATGGTAAATGAAGATCAAATTTATGAATGACATCTGGATGTAAAACTCCCATCTTTCCAATGACATTTCCATTCAGCATAATTTTAGCACAACGTTGAGGAAAGTATGTTGGATCTAAAGAAGAGAAAAAATATGATAAAAAGATAGTAAAAAGCTATATCAATTAATTAGTTTTTACTATTATCAATGTATTCATTATACCGTCTTCAGCTATAAGATAATATCCATTTTTTTTATCTAAACTCCAAGATATTTCAAGAAGTTGCATAACTCGATCAAGTAAACCATGTATTATTTCAAAACCAGCTGATTTATTTGAATAAACTGCACAAAGTCTTCTTTCATTTTTAGCACCACATTCAGTATTTTCATCTTTAATAACAACATCTGATACTTCAAATAATTTTAATGGTAATGGCATTTTTTTATTAGCACCAAGTGTTTTCAATAAACCAGATAATAAACAAGTTCTTGCAACTTGAAATTCTAATGTTTTTGGATTTGATATTGTTACTGCTGGTATACAATCAAATGACCAACCAAGTTTTTCTGATACATCTTCTTTTGAACACAATGAAAATGTTAATGCCTCAGTAAATCCAGCTTGTGCAAGTTCATTACGAAGATGATCTGTTAATTTATTTAATGGAAATTCTTTTCCAATTGTTGATGTTTTTGGAATTGTTTTTTCAATATTGTTATAACCCCATGCAATTGCAATATCCTCATAAATATCACATGCATGAATAACATCATGACGAGTTGGTGGTATTTCAACCTCTAATTTATTATTCTTAAGTACTTTTGTTTGAAGGCACATTTTTGATAATAATCCTGCAACTTTATCTGCTGTACATTTTATTCCAATATAATTAACAGCATCATTACTATCTATTTCATTGATACGATATTGTAATTCTGGATACTGAAACGTTTCTTTTGTTTCTTCATAAATAACTTCAACAGCTTCAACGGTATATTTTTCTTTGCAGTATTGACTGAAAGCACATACAATCGTATCTAAAACAACTTTAGCTTTTGTCAAATCAGTTGCTGTTGCTTCAATGAATATATTTTTTGTATTTAATGTTATTTTTGAATGATCTGAATTAATTATTGGTGGAAGTGATAAAACAGTTCCATTACTATCATAAACAACTGGATAAATTGGACTATCCCGAATTATTGGAAGATACTGCTTTAATTGTGCATGAGTTGAATAAAGTTCCATAACACCTAAGCCAGTAAATTCTTTGTCTTGATTTAAAGGAACAAATTTAATATCATTCGGTGGTTTAGCATCATAAGTAAATGGTCCTTTAATTGTATCCAAATCATGAGTACCAACAGATACAAGACTTCTTTTTCTACAAATATTTTGATGTAACTTGTCTTGAAGATCAATAAAACTTGTATAAGATTCTTGTGTTAATTCAATATCACGTAGTATTGCACCAACAACAAATGGACGTATATTCTTTGGCTAAAAAATTAACAATAATTAAAATATCAATAAAAAGAAAATATATTTATTCATTCAATATACTTACAGTATTTGTCACAATTATTTTTTCCATTTTACTTGGAGATTTTAGTGCATTAATTCTGTACCTGGGTGCTGGTATTCTGATAGGTGAAAAAAAAAAAAAATTATTAAATTTTCAGTTGATAAGTACAAACATTAACAAAAACTAACTTTTCCAAAAATATTTGTAACCCATTTACAAGACCTTCGAGACACAACAAGTCATATCTGTTGGCTGGTATATCAATTTTATAAATGACATCATTGGATGCTCCAATACTTTCCTCAACACCTTGTTCTTTACTGATCATCTCTTTTTCATTTGTCTATAAAATTTTGTAGCAATGAAAAAATTTTTAACAACCTTTAAATAATTTTAATTAACATTATCCATAAAAATACTCACAATGTCATCAAGCTCCAGTCCAAAATCAAAACATATTTTTCGAAACTCATCATCAGCTGTAATGACAAAAAACAAACACACACAAATTATTGACTTATTAACTGGTTTTTTTTTTAATAATAAAAATATAAACTAATTAATCTTACAATATACTTTTCCAAGTGCTTTGAAAAGCGAGTCACGTTTGACGCCAACAGTTGGCATTGTTTCAGCAACAATTACCTATAAATTTATATCAAAAAAATAATTAATCATTGAACAACAAAAATCTAATTGTAAATAATGAGTAAATAATAAAAACAATAAAGATAATAATTAATTATCAAAAGAATACCTTATTTACAAGTAGAAAAATATGGATGAGTTATCAAACGTATCAGTTATGATGTACACGTGTATTGGTATGATATATACATGTGTGTGTTACTGATGATAATAGTTGTTGATTTTTCCGGCTTGCGACGCTAGAAATATGTTTTATCTCGCTTCCTCTTGTAAACAAGTGTATGGGTTTTAAGAAAAAAAATACTTCATCTCTTTCATTTATTCGTGGTTCGTTTTCGGGTTTACGTGTTGTAACTAACCAACAATCAAAATGAGGTAATTTAATATGATTTTTTAAATTAATATATTAATATTAATAATTAAAATATCATGATGATGATTTTCATGACATCAATAATGCCTAATTATTATTTTGTATATTAAAATGATTCATATTGCTTCTATGATTAATTAAATAATGTAATTTTTTTTTAGAACGCACATGTGCGCCTACAGTGGGTTGAAAATATACCCTGGACATGGAAAAACATTGGTTAAAACTGATGGAAAGGTTAGTGTCAATTTAACAATATTTTGTATTTAGTATTGTTGATTTGTGATTATTAAAATATGATAGTATACAGTTATTAAAATTAACAACATGAATCATAACCTAAAATATATTTATTAATTTTAGTCATACACTTTTCTCAATGGAAAATGTGAAGCTGCTCACAAAATGAGACGTAATCCAAGAAAAGTCACCTGGACTGTTCTCTACAGGTAAATTTATTTCATTTACTCAATTGTTTGGGGGGTCTTTATTTTTTTTTAGCTAATAATTGTTATTATTTTTTTTTTCCTGTCATATAGACGTAAGCACAAGAAAGGTCAAGAAGAAGAACAAACCAAAAAAAGAACTCGTCGTACCCAAAAGTACAACAGAGCTATTGTTGGTGCATCACTTACTGACATCTTGGCTAAACGTAACATGAAGCCAGAAATCAGAAAGGCTCAACGTGAACAAGCCATTAAGTAAGTTGACAACAAAATAATATTTGATGAATCAAGTGCTCATATATTAACAAAAATATTGTTTTTTATTAATTTTAGAGCTGCAAAAGAACAAAAGAAAGCACAAAAAGCCACCAAGAAAGCTGTAGCACCAACAAAACCAAAAGCTCTTGCTAAAAAAGATAAGGCACACAAAGTTACACAAAAAGCAGCCCCAAGAGTTGGAGGAAAACGATAAACTTTCTCAAATTGATCTTGATAATATTTTATAATATTAAAAATAAAAAAAACAATAAACACAAAAATAAATTATGACTTGAAATTAATTTAAATCCCAAAGATGCATTTTCATTTCACTAAATTATGACTGTAAATTAAATTAGCATTGTTGTTGTCAAAATGTCGACAACAATCATTTCTTGTTACTTGTTATGGACAGTTGTAAACAATATCAATATTATTTTTTTTTTTTACAATAAAGTAGTGTAGTGTAGTTGAAAAATATTGTTTGTTTACTAGTACACATGCTCTTAGTACTTAATAAACAATTACAAGTAAACTTTAAATTCTTTTTTTTTCAGTGAAAACGCACCTTAGTTTTGTAGAACAATTTAATTTACAACCACCAGATGGCTATCCCCGTTTATTTACATATTGTTATATGCATATATTAAACACTTGGCCATAACTCAAATGTGAAATTTCATATAAACAATAGTTAAATAATAAATAATTAAAAGTGATAGATAATAAATTATGCCAGGACAAGACGCGGTTGCAGTGCAACCACCTCCAATTGATGGCGAACATACTGCACCATCATCACAGCCAATTGTTGGCATCATCTATCCTCCCCCGGAGGTTAGAAGTATCCTTTTTTTTTAAATTTCAATAATAAATAATAATATTATTAGAGTAAGTATTTATTTAGAATAAATTAAAAACTGTAAAATTTTCTTATTTAAAAAATTAGATATTGTCGATAAGACTGCTAGTTTTGTGGCTAGAAATGGGCCTGAATTTGAATCAAGAATTCGTCAAAATGAGCTGGGTAATGCAAAATTTAATTTTTTAAATTTTGGTGATCCTTATCATGCATATTATCAGCATAAAGTTAAGGAATTTAAAGAAGGCAAAGGCCAAGAACCAGTTGGTAGTATATCATCAAGATCTACTAGTTTAACAACACATCAAAAACAATTGGAAATATTAAAACAAGTTGAACAGCCATTTGTGCCAAAAGATCCTCCAGCTGATTTTGAATTTATTGCTGATCCACCATCAATATCAGCTCTTGATCTGTAAGTACAATAAATATATAATTTATACTTGTTTTATTTTAAAAATGATTTACCCTAATAAATGTTATTTATTTTATTTTTTTTTTTTATATTAATAAACAGAGACATTGTCAAGTTGACAGCTCAATTTGTTGCTCGTAATGGTCGTCAATTTTTGACAAATTTAATGAATCGTGAACAACGGAATTTTCAATTTGATTTCCTACGTCCACAACACTCGTTATTTCAATATTTTACAAAACTTTTGGAGCAATATACAAAAGTATTAATACCACCAAAAGATTTATTACCACGTCTTCGTGATGAAACATCATCAACGGATTATATTCTTGAACAAGTAAAATATCGTGCTGAATGGTTAAAATATCAAGAAGCACAACGTCGTAGAGAAGAAGAAGAATTAGAACGTGAACGTGTTGCATATGCACAAATTGATTGGCATGATTTTGTTGTTGTTGAAACAGTTGATTATCAACAATTTGAAGTTGGTAATTTTCCAGCACCAACAACACCAGATGAAGTTGGTGCACGTGTATTAATGCAAGAACGTATTGAAGATGGTGAAGATGTTGAAATGCAAATTGAAAGTGATGGTGATGATGATATGCCAAATCGTAGTGATAATGATAAAGAACGTTCAGCAAAGGATAATAATCAAGTACAAGATATGGAAGAAGATTCAAGTGATGAAGAAAGTACAATGGTTGATATGACATCACAATCAAATGATTCAATGAGAAAAGATACAAGATCAATTAGTCGTGATCAAATGCAACCACCACCACTACCACCAACACCAGGAAATGTACTTGTTAAAAAAGGTTATGATCCAAAACAACAAAATGTTAATAAAATATCACGTCCAGTACAACAAGATGAATATCTTATATCACCACTTACTGGTGAAAGAATACTAGCAAGTAAAATGCCAGAACATATGAGAATTGGTTTATTAGATCCAAGATGGGTTGAACAACGTGATAAAAATCTTGATAAACTTGCACAAGAAACAGTATTTGCACCTGGTACAGCAATTGAAGCAACATTAAAACAATTTGCTGAACGTCGTACTGATATATTTGGTGTTGGTGATGAAGAAACAGCAATTGGTAAAAAAATTGGTGAAGAAGATAAAAGAAAAGATGATAAAGTAACATGGGATGGACATACATCAAGTGTTGAAGCAGCAACACGTGCTGCAAGAGCAAATATAACACTTGAAGAACAAATCCATCAAATTCACAAAGTCAAGGGTCTATTACCAGATGAAGAAAAAGAAAAAATTGGGCCTAAACCAGTTACAAGTCGTGCTATGGAGTTATCACATATGGCAGCAGCTGCATCAAAACCACAAGCAACATTAAAAGCACCACCAAAACCACCAGCACCAAAACCACCTCAGCCACCTCAACCATCACAACAGCTACAACAACAGCCACCATTACCACCACCACCACCGCCACAAATGTCAATGGCACCAATGATGCCACCACAGCCACCAATGATGCCGCCACAACCACCAATGATGATGATGGCACCAATGCCATCAATAAGACCACCACCACCTCTTATGGCACCTGGTATGAATTCTGTTATGAATCCAAATATGTCACCATTTATGCAACAACCACAGCCACCAATGCAACCACCAATGCCACCACCACAAATGACTGGTATGAAACATCCAGCTGATTCTACATCAATGGATGATGAACCACAAATTAAAAAATTAAGAACTGAAGATTCATTGATACCAGAGGCACAATTTATTGCCAGAAATAAAGGACCAGTTAACTTAAATATTGTTGTTCCATTGATGACTGAAAAAACTGAATGGAAACTCAATGGACAAACAATAGTAGTTACATTATTGCCAAATGATACTGTTGCCACTATGAAAGCTAGAATTTCAGAATTAACTGGAATGCCACCTGGAAAACAAAAATTACAATACGAGGTATGTTTTATTTTCCATTGTTTTTCAATGATAATTAATAATTTATTAATAATAATTACCTTCTTTTTTTTTAAGGGTATGTTTTTCAAAGACAACAACACAATGGCATATTACAATCTTGCAACTGGGAATTCTATAAACTTGCAGCCAAAAGAACGAGGTGGAAGAAAAAAGTAATCTATTTTATTAATGTTAATAGAACATTTTCGTATATTTTAAATCATCAAATCGATGTATCAATTAATTATTGATACGTAATTTTTTTTTTTCCAATAAGAGATTTATGAAAATTTCATTTTATGAATGAAAAGCTTCATTAATCCTTTTTATATTATTTTTGAAATAATTGACAATTAAATTTATTTAAAAATGCATCAAACCTGTGTTTTCATTAATAAAATTTTAGCTATTTTTTTCAAGTAGATTAGCAATTATTTTTCTATAACGTTCAAGCATCGGCTTATATATCTGTGAATTAAAAAAAAACATTATTATAAACATCAAGATAATTATATTAATGAATGAAAATGTATTTACTGAATCTGCATCATTGTATGGTGTACATAGTAGTGTAGGTTCTGGAATGCTGTTTGTTATTTGCTCGAATGTCAATTCATTACGATGAAGAGCGTGCTTAGCTTGATAAGCAGCACCAAGTACTGCCGAGTTTGTCACTTCCTTCATTAATTCAAATTTCATGCAAGAAAAAAAAAAAAAACAATGGATATCGCTCAATCAATCAATCAGTTTTCTTTTATTATTTGTGAATAATAAAATATAAAAAAAAAAACTAGTAATCGTAGTAAATAAATTCTTACCAAGGTATAAACTGGTGAATTAAAAACATCAGACAATACTTGAAGTACAGTTTTATTTGTTGAAGCACCACCAGTTGCAATAATTCGACTATTTGGACCTTGATTAAACAAAATAAAAAAAGAAGGGGAAAATATATATAGTATAATCATCAGTTAATTAAAATACTTGTTAAATTTACCAATGACAAATCCAAAATCTTCAGCGTGAACTCTTTTAGCAATAAATTGTCCCTCAACAAGAGATCTAACTTCAACTTCTTTTGAACTATAACGTGATATCTTTTCATCAGCTTTATTAAATCTATAATCACCAATAAGAGATGGAATAATTTCTTTAGCATCGAAATATAATGCCATATTTCCAAAATTACCACGAGGAGTACTGTCTAATAATTCATTAAATAATTGCCATGAACCACTTGCAGAACTGTCTCTTATTCTTTCACGTGTCAATGATCCGTTCTTGAAGCTTAAAAAAATATAAATTATTAATATTTAGCTAATTACTATGTATACAGATAAATTAAGTATGTTTAATATACCAGAGAAGAGCCATATATGCATCACTATCAATTGGATTACAAAACACGTGGCCCTCAGTTAATCTTTTTGGTTTATCAAGCCACAAAAATAATGTATCACTTGTTCCTAAACTACATGCCAAATCATTTTTTTTTAATCTCATACCTAAATTAAAATATAATATATTATTTTATAGCTATTATTAATAATATTTTTATTTTTATTAATTACCAATTAATGAAGCTGGATTATCACCAGTAAAAGCAATAATTTTACAATCTTCATTGAAACCAAAACGTTCAACATAATAATTAGATATTGGCGCAAGATTTTTATATGATGATACAGTTTCACCAAGTTTTTCTCGTAAATTTGGAGCACAAATATCTAATAGATTTTCATACCAATTTTTTTTTTTAATATCAAGTAAATTCATACCAGAACCATCAGACCAATCGATTGGAGCATAGTCACCGATAAGCAGACTGGCGACAAAACTACTCACCAATGATATTCTCTGAATAAAAAATAAAACACAACAGATCAATATATATTTATTTTTAATTACTTAAGTGTATATATATTTGTTCTTTTTACCTCTGTATTTTTATAGACATCTGGTCTTGTACGATATATTTTTGATATTTGAGGCCCAGAAAATCTTTCATAAGCTTTTGATCCAGTTATTTCAGCCAATTGCTCCATGAAACAAAAAAAAGAAAAGAAAATTAATCATAAAAAAAGTAATTATATGTAGTAAATTTATTTATAATTACTTCAGCACCACCAACAGCATCTTCAATAATTTTACAGTCTTCATGTGTGCTAGAATCCATCCATATTGGTGACATTGATGTTGCAAAAGAATTAGCTAATTGTTGATGTAAAAATTTATCTGGACTTAAATTTCGAAGATTCTCACCACTTCCATGAGACCAATAAACCGTTCCATGTTGCTACATAAATAAAAATAATTCTTTGATGATTCACAAATAGTTTTTGATTTGCTTTTTTTTTTTTGATAGTTATTTTATTAAAAAAAAAAAAAAAATCTTTTCAATGGGATAAAGAAACCGCGATCTACCTGGCCACAGCCGGAAATTCCTTTGACTCGAGCAAAATCAACTCCACATACTCTCAACTTGTCCAGCAACATATCCAAAGCCTTGACCCACATCAAACACGGTGCCTGAACGACATTTGGTAATTCTTTTTTTTGTATAACTCCACCATAAGTTCTGTAACAATTTAATTAATTTATTATAAATAAATATAATATAAATAATCATTAAGTTTTAATATTACCTAAATTCTGGTAGATCATTGTCAAATTGTACATTTTCTTCTTGTAGTATATTTAATTCTTCATCAACAACCACCGCTTTAAGCTGAAAAAATTATTCATTAAGTTATTTAAAATTTCCCGTTTATTCATTATTTGACAGGTAAAATCGCAGGTGTGTATCGCATTGAGCACACCTGTCGCTTAAATTTTACATCAGGATCAGGACTTATATTTATAATTTGCCATCAAAATGTGAGTAAACAATATTATATTAAATAAAAAATGTTAAAATTATTTATAATTAATAAACAACATAAATAACATGTGTTCAATGAAAAAAAAAAAAAAATTATTCAAATAAAAATATACGGTCTTATCATTATTGCTTTTGACGCAATAATCTTTGATAAAAAAAAATAAAAATACGTCATTTTGACAGCAACATAAAATGCTACAGTTAAATATAATATAATTTTAATAAATTATTTAAAAAATACATTACAAAAATAAAAGCAAAAGTACATTTTTTAAATTATAAAAAAAGAAAAGTATTGTTGTATTGTTTTTGTATTTCCAGTTTAAAGTGTTATTAAAAATCGAAAAATAATTAATATAAATATAAAATTGAACCTGCTGTGTGCTGAGGTCTAGACCCAGATAAATTGGGCCCACGGTATCAACCATATCTTCCTGACAAACTGAAACGTTTGGAAATGAATTTATAACAAAAAACTTAATATATATATATATTTTGTTGTATGTTGTTGGTTGAACTCTTTCTCTTTTTTGTTGTACGATTGCGCGTGGCGTATTACTATCCAAACGTAATACTTGTTCAACTGCCTACAATAATTTCAGCTTGTTATTTCATTATCATTATCGTATTATATCCCCATCAACAGCTACAATAATCATTGGGATAAATAAATATAATATTATCGCTTAACATTCATACTGTTGTTATACAATTATTAAAATAAATAAAATTATAACTTTTTTTTTTTTGTTCTAATATTTTAATTATTTTACATATATATTTTCATCAACATTATTTATATCAAATGCTTGTTATCTTATCGTATATATACTTGTGTAATTCTGGTTTTATATATGTAATTTTTGATCGAGCCAGACCAAAAGATTTATATGAATAATTCATTTATGTGGGTTATTTCGCATATTACTATTACTAACTCTATTCTAAATAAATTATTTTTTTTTTACTTTGCAAATTATTTAAATATTTTTTAAATTATTTTTTTCGAATTACAATTAAAGTTTTTATATTTTTTTTTATTGAATAAATATATAAACAAATTAAGAATAATAAATGCTATTATTATAAAAAAAAAAAGGATAATAAAAATTGAAAGAAAAAACAGACAGAAAGTAAAAATATACTAAATTTATATATATCGAATAAAATAATAGGTGGTATAGATATAAAGAGGGGTAAAAAAATTTTTAAAAAAAGATAAAATGAAAAGCAAAAGGATAAGGGGATGTCCTGGTGGCGTCATGCAATGTTGGCGTCGGTCTCCTGGCGTAGTCGCCGTCGGGACGCAAAAGACAAGCGAATATATTTGTGTGTTACCTACTACTGTGTATTATAAAGAGAGATAAATAAAGGAGAAAAAATAAAATAAGAGGCACATATATGAACAATAAGAATTTGGAAAAAAAAACAAGCAAAGGACAAGAGACATGGGGATGCAGAAATATATAGGTTTGTTTGGAAATAGACAAACCTATCAAGAAAATGATAATGAGAAAATAAATAAATAAATAAAAAAGAAAGCATGAGAATGTGATAAATAAACAAGTTGTTTAAATCTGTGCAAAAAAAAAAAAAAAAAAAAAAAAATTAAGAGTTGTGACTAGTTGATGATAGCAGTGTCCAATGCATTGAATATATTTGGGGGTTGTTACTGAATTGGCTAGATGACTGGCGCCGATTTGACTTAACTTTGACGCCAACTAAACCGTCGACGACGCGACAAGATACCTCGACAAACGACGTCGGGAAATTTTCTCCAATCTTGGTGGTGGTGGCTGTTGTTGTTGTTGTTGCCAGCATCGTCGTCGTCGTCGTCACCCTCAGCGTCGTCGTCGTCGTCGTCGTCGTTGGTTGTTCGTCGTCCGTCGTCCGGGCCCCAATCAGGCTAGACTCTTCTTCATGCCTATCAATTGATATACTTATTTCTCTCTATTGTCTCTCAATATAAATATGTATACGATAAAATTTCATTAAAACGAAATTATATATACCTGTAGAATAACTTTACATAGTCCAAAAAAATAAATAAATATTTAAATACCCCTTAAATTAATAATTAGCAAGATAATAATATCTTTATATAATTTTAGATGAAATAAAAAATAAATAATGATGTTGACAAATGTCTGTGAAATATAGACAGTAGAAACCGACAGACAGATTAACAGACAGACACGATACGAATGGAACCATCAGGGTTTCTGAACCCTGAGAACCAAATTCACCGACTTGATAATCTTTTTCATTTAAAAGTTGTGTTCTTTTTTTTTCATTTTTTATACTAAATTAATGTGCTATTTTAAATACCTTTTTTTTGTTTAGTTAAAAATTTTTTTCTCAATGCAATTTTTATTATTTTTTATTAAAAATAGAAAAAAACCTGATTAAAATTTAAATTAGTTATATTCTAATAATAAATACTTTTGTATAGAAAAAAAATTATACAAGTAGCATAAACAAGTATGTTCAACTGTTGTAAAAATGTTTTTTTTATTTATTTTTTTTTTATACCCAGTGAAAATGACACAGGATAGACATGAAGGCAGGCGCCTTTTGTATATTTTTTTAATTTATTTTCTTACATGCACCCTGAAAGAAAAAAAATATAAAAGGATGGAACCAAGTGTTTTGACTTGTTATAATATTAGGTATAACATATATATAACAAACATAACACTGGATAAAAATTTCACGAGTATAAGAAATAAATATATTTCTATTTTCTCATAAGAAATTGAATAATAGAAAAAAGAAAAAGGGGAACAAGCTTGATAAAAATTTCAAGTCGCCAGTAAGGCCAGTCGTCGGATAGTTCGTCGTCGGATAGTTCGTCGTCGGATAGTTCGTCGTCGGTTTGTGCCCGCATTCAAAGTTTTTTTTTTTTTTATTTGTTTTTAACATTTTCTTTCTTTTTCATTTCTATATATATATATTGCCGATTTTCTATTCTCCCTCAACACATTTTAGCCAGAATCGTTCGACTCCTCGCGCCACTACATTATCGTGGTATCTATTTTTTTTTTTAAACCCCCAATGTCTCGTCTTCACAACCCCTCCAATTTCTGCAACTACTACAGTCGTTTATAATAAAAGGAAATAATGCATTTATCTATTTTTCCCAAAGTCATTAATTTAATGCTTTTTTTTTTTATTTTCTATATCATTATTTATTTTTATATTTTAACAGTTTGATTTTTTGCTACTATACGTATAAATATTTCAAATCTTTCTCCAATGGAAGATGATATTTATGTTTTTCTTGTATGTAATTTTTTGTTTTGGTGAACGCGATACCGGGGGTTAAATTTGTAACAAAAAAACAAAGGGGGTAGAGGGTTAATATACAACATGTATGTTAAGAATAAATGTAAATTTTTGTCGCGTGTTGTCGGGACACGTGGCGCCTTGTATATTTTGCACACCCACGAGGGTACAAGAATAGTAAAACTGGCGCCAACTTTTCAACAAGGGATGTTGTCGCGCCTATACCCCATCATCCCCATTACCAAATAGGGGATGCAGAAAAAATATGTACTTTATATTTGTTTGACTTTTTGTTCCAGGATATATATGTGTTTTTTGCCAATTTTATGTATTGATATATTGAAAATATATAAATAATTATGATAAAAATTGCAAAATATACTATAAATTATGAATGAGGAAAATAAAAAGGATATATATATTTTTTTTAACTTTTAAAAGTGAGTCTTGTTGATTCGTTTTATTATAAATTTACAAGGTTTTTATTTTTTTGAGAGAAGATTATTAAGAGGCAAATTTATATGTCAATTTTAAAAACTTGAAATATATTTGAAAAAAAAAATAAATGTATATACATCTTCATATAGATGTGTACAGGTTTTTTTTTAAAAAAAAGAATTTTTTTTTTTTTAAATTTGGTAAATTGGTGACTGAGCAAACATGAGAACGAAATCCATCGTTTCACATTGCCTCTGTCATAAAACGGGTTTTCTAAAATTAGCCAATTTATGAGCGATGACCAACGAATGCCTTTCTTTTCCTTCCCCACCTTTTTATATATCATTCTATATCTTAATTTTTTTTATTTCTTTCAAATTGACATTTTATTCTCATGATTTTTCTAATTTTTTTTTATTTTTTTTCATGTACATTTCATACCGATTATCATAATTCGATACGAATTATATTTTATATACATAAAGAACATGAATATAACTTTAAGCTTTATAATTTTCCATGAAAAAATTTAATATTCTAATAACAATATTTAATTGTTTTTTAATAAATTTTTACTACCAGTGAGCTATTAAATTTTGATTTTATTATATTTTCAATTATAAACAAACATGCATATTATTTTTATTTTTTTTTCTTCGTCTTTTTACTCTCAATATACAATCATCATCATTTTGTTGCCAAAAACTTCTATTCAAGTAATAAAAACATTTATTCATTTTCAGGCGCCACATGCTTGTTTACATATTTTCCGAAAAATTTTCTCTATCAATTGCCAAAAAAATAAAATGATCTTCTTATTTTTAAATTTATTAAAAAAAAAACAAAAATCTCATAAAGTAAATTTAAAATAGAATAATAAAATATCAATCAATATTTATGTCGAAATAAATCAATAGCTATTATGTATTATTAAAAAAAAAAAATTCCAAAAATTAAACGAAAAATTATATAATGTTTAAATTTTAGCGCCAAACTTTTGTCAAGTATATCAGTGCTACTAGCGGTAATTGAGGCAACTAATTAAAAAAAGAGATGGAATACTATTGCAAAAAAAAAAAAAACAGAGAGAAAAAGAGAGACAAGGCTTAAAGTGTAATTTGTTTAATAAATAAATAATTAAATAAAATGACAGAGAAAAAATAATCAAGTTAGCCGTATTTAACAAAAAGTGTATCAGTGAAAATGTGTTTGTGTGTGTGTAAATAGAATAACCCCTGGCGCGTCTGATGCAAAAAAAAAAAAAAGAAAAAGTACATATATTTTGTGTTGATCAGGTCGGCGCCTCGAAGAGCGTCGGTGTATGTCTATGTACAGTACGATATGTATTAGTTTTTAAAAGAAGAAGAACAAGCAAGTAGTTTTTCCTCTACTCTATTCGTTGTTCTTCTGCGAACTTAGTAAAAGATGTTAATATTTAAAAAGAAGGGGAGAAGGGGAGCTAGCCAGTGTATAAAACACACTATATGATAGTCTGCTATAGTCTACAATAATGAATAAAGTGGGGGATTCGTGACGGCCCTGGACCTCGTGTGTCTGCCCAATTCAGTCAGTCCAAGCCTGTCCTTTGGTACACATATTCTCAAAGAGAAAAACAAAAAAGTTACATATGTATACATAATTTTTTATTTAGAAATAATATAATATTCTAAATTTTGGATAAAACAACAAGTTATACTTTGTACGGTATAAATAATTATCAAATAAACAAAGTGAAGTGTGTCAAACAAAAAGGAGTAAAATAATTGTTTAAAATTGACAAAAAAAAAAAAAATACAATTCTACAAGTGCCGGGTTATTTACTCCAATAAAAAATAAGCAATAAATCAGCATTATTTAAACGAATAAAAAAAAAAGTAAATGAATAATTATTTTTTATATAATAATAAATTTAATTATATTGTTTTAATTTATTTCTCGGGGTACCATCGTCTCTTGGTTTTTATCGCAATTGTTGAGTTGTGTCGAATCGCAAACAAGTATCACTCTCACACATTTAAGAAAATACATAAAAAAAAAAAAAAAAAAAACCGAAAGTTTTAGAAAAGGAAAAATATTGTAAAGTTGGGGGCGAGAAAAAAAGAACATCTTGTATTCGTTCAAATGTGCCTAGTGTTCTTGCTACTCTTCTCCTTTATTTCTTTTCTCTTTTTTCTAAATTTTTTTTCCCATTATTCTTTTTATCCTTCTCTTAGAAGTTTTAAATTTATTTATTTATTATTATATATATGATTTTTATTTTAAACACATTTGTGACTTGTTTATAAATATATATATAAAAGTGTAATTTATAAATGTATATGTGAATTTGTGAATGTCGGCGTCGCGACGTCGGTGCACTCGACACGCGTCGACCTTTTCTATTGGATGTTTTTAACACTGCAAAATTTGCGCATACATACTTGTTGGTTAACTCGCGTGTCGCGTGGAGAGTAAATTCATATATATACCTTGCCAATGCACATACACACATATATTAAAAAATAAAACAAGTAGAGAGCAAACAAGTGTAAGAAAAGAAAATAAATATATAAAAAAAAAAGAAAAAAATATATTCATATTCGTGTTTGCCGTCTTTAAATTCATTGCGAGAGAGATCCAGTAGACGGAGAATCGATAGCGCCAGTGTGTCGACGAAGTATTTTATTATTTTTAAATATCAATAATATATATGTAAATAAATATTATTACTTTATGTTGAGTTAATATCTGGCTGATTGTTTAATGCCTAGATGCAAAATTATCAATGTCTATACTGTTCTCTCTCTCTCTTGGTTTCTTTTTTTTTTTTTTTGTATTAATCTTTTAGCACTTGATTTATTTGCATTTATAAATATTAATTTATTATCATAATTTTTTAATAATAATGTTTTTTTATTAAATTTCAGTTTCAAGTTGTATTAAACCAAGGTGGAAAAAAAAATATATATTTGATGTCAAATAAGTGAAGTGGTTTTATTATAATATAAAAATATATACAAAAATATTTGTATATCATCAAATGGAATGCTGGATTTTATAAAATACTAAAAAATATTATTAAAAAAAAGAAAAATAAAGCTTGGAGATGTACAAGGATTATATTGAAAATGAAGGTGAATAAAAAAAAAATTTACGTCAATTACTGCTCTAGTCAAAAATATAAATAAATAAACACTGATGATCATCACAGTGTTATTATTATGTTGTGCCAAAGTTTCATCATAATAAAATAAAAAAATCTTTTTTTATTTTTTTTTAGTGTCAACGAGAAAGGAAACCAACAAAACTAACATTATTTAAAAAAAATAATTTAAATTTTAATGCAGTTAAATACAATAATAATCGTATTAATTTAACTAAAAAATTAAAAGATATTTACACAAGTAAAAAATTTAAATTATTAGATATTAAAAAAGTTAAAAAGTACCTGATTTCCAAATGCGTAGACAAATTATCCTGTTTCATGTACAAGTTCATGATTGTTTTAATGTCCTGGAGCAAACGTAGACAATTAATTCGACGTCTGCTTAAGGCCAAAGTACGACAAGAGTATGAAACCAAGTGTGAGACTGAAGACTATGATACTACAACAACAACAGCAACAACAACAACAACATCATCAAATATTGATTGTAATAAATTAAGAAATATTAACAGCAGTAATTGTGTTGAATTGCCAAAGGATACAAGTAAAATTGCCAAAAGACAATTTAATACTTTATCAACAACAACATCATCATCATCAACAACAACAACCACAACAACAATAAATAGTAATAATAGTAAAAGTTGTGGTAGAAGAACAATAAGTAGACTTCAAGCTTGCTGCAGTGGTGGTGACGATAACGAGGAAGAAGAACAACAACAAGAATTACAAGCTCACCAACAAGATATTATTGATAAAGAATATTCATCAATTAAAAATAATAAATTTATTGAAGAAAGATTATCAAGGTGTAAAGATATATTAAAAAATTTAAAAGATAATCAATTGGAAATGTTGTTAACATCAGTTGAATCATCAGGTGTTGATGATGGTCGTTGTGTATTTGTTGATCAACAAAAATTATTATTAAAACAATCTGAAAAATTTGATCAACAAGATTATTCTAGAAGACATAAACATTTACATAGAAATAATAGATATCATAATCCATTACGACATAATAGACATTCATATAATACAACAAGACAAAAATCAAAATGTCGACATTGTGAATTGAGACATGGTGATGATATTAGTGGTGGTGTAAGTGGTGAAAGTGATAGTGTTATTGTTGGTGGTGGTGGTGGTATAAGTAGTGGTATTGATAGTAATTATTATGATATTATTGATGATGATAATTTTGATAATCCATCAACAAGTGTTGATGATAATATTAGACTGACAAATATAACAACTAGTCCAATATCAACACCAGCAAATTTATTATCTTGTCAAGTTTGGAGATGGCCTGATTTAAATCATTTATCAGAAATTAAAAAAATGCCAATGTGTCATTCAACTATTGATTCAAATGATGTTTGCTGTAATCCATATCACTGGAGTAGAATTTATCAACCTGGTATGTTTTTTATTATAATTTATAATTTATATTTTATTAAACTAAACTATTGATTGTTTATTCTATTCTATCTATACACTTGTATTTTAATCGTTCAACATCATTTTTTGTCTCTTTAAATTAAAAATTAAAAATAAATTTAAAATGAGCTTTAAATGAGTACGTGATTAATCCAAAAAACAAGCCGGCACCAGTCAGGCGCCATTTACGTAACCAAAAGTTGTTATTTGTTCTTTTTTTTTTTCATTTTAATCCGGCTCGTAAGAAGACAAGAAATTATTTTATTTTTTCTTTGAAACACATTAAACAAACCAACAAAAGTGCATGTTATCTCTTTTGTTTTGTCGTGTCTCGGATTAGTATACAACACGTTTATTGTCTAGTCTTGTCTAGTCAAAAATAATTATGAGAAAAGAAACGAAAAAGAAAGACGAAAAAATAAAAAAAATAAAATGATGAAGAAGAAGAAAAAGAAGGGTCATACATTTCTCCTTGTGTTATTTGGGTGGGCAAGTTAAGGTATGATTTATACCTCAACACACAACGAACACCCGTTGTGTTTAGTTTTCATAGTTGAGTGTTTTTTTATTTATTCTCTCTTTTTTTGCCTCTTTCCCTCTAGTGTTCTATTATATATATATATATATTTATTCTCTTCACAATGACATTTAAATAATAAAATTCACTGAATAATTTTAGCTAAAACTCTACAGGTTTTTCCACTCTTATGTTCATTTTTAAATTAATTTGAATATTAAATTTCATCAATGCAATAATTTATGTAAATATTTTATTAAAATTTCTAATTTCTTATGAAAATTAATGTATACAAAAACATTTCGAATTACTATTTCTATCAGAGGGAGAGATAAAGGTCATGGTCCATTGAGTTTGACACGAAATGACCCATATATATAGTATATAAAAAAAAAAAGGAAAGGCATATGTACATGATGCATAAAGTAGTAGTTAACGAGTGACATGTTTATACCAGGTGGGACTGTATAATAAAAATTGAAAAAAATGCTTGACAATGCATTGATGCTAAATGTTAAAATAAGGGAAGGGAAATGACAGACCAGGACACAACAAAGTTGTATACGATGACAATTTCAGGACGAGACATGGACAGCTATAGTGGCATGTATTGTCAGAACATAGGGGGATGGGGAGGGTGAGGGAGAAGGGTGGAAAAATGTCGTCGCCACTGACGCCGCCGCCGCCGCGTGTCATTGCTGGCGCCAGCTAATTGTCGAGGCCAGCCAGCCGGCGCTAGCAAAAGACGAGGATGCTTCTCCTCTTCGCCAGACCGAAACCAAAATTTTTATATTTATTTATTATTATTCTTTTTTTTTTTTTATTTAATTTTATTTTTGTATATTTTTGGAAAATACCTAAACCAGTCATCATCATGCCATATGCTTTTTCTGAATATATAAACTTTTTTATTTGTTTATTTCTTTATATACACACACACTACACAGACATGTAATGTTTAAATGAAATTTTTTTGTTAATTTATAATTTGTTAAATATGATTTGTAATTAGTTTTTTTTCTTTTGTTTTATTTGCAGAATCACCACCACCTCCATACTGCCTTATCCCAACAAATTATACTTCGAATAATCAAGGTAAAAAAAAAGTTCAATGTTCATTATTATTTTAAAAGCCGAAAAATTAGAGAGATATACAGGTAGTTATTCCGAAAATATAGTTCTGTTAGAAAAAAAAATTTTTTTATCGAAATTATTTAGAGGAGAGATCATGCAAGACGAAAAAACTCGATGGAAAAAAAAATTGTTAATTAAAATATTTTAGACATTGTCATGATTGATATTGTTTTTTTTTTTTTCAATTAATTATTACCTTTACTTTTTTACATCGTGCATACAATGTATATGTATATGTATTTTTTTTTTTTAATTGATACGTTGCCATCTTTTTGGGGTTTGTATTAAATTTAAAAGACAGCGCTTGAACGTTCGTTCCCGCGATTCCTTATACCGGCAGCGGCTATTATTACACGTACGTTTTAAAATTTAATTTTAGATTAAAACTGTTTAAAAAGACTTTTATAATGAAATGAAAAAAAATAGTAATAATAACGACAGTCTATTGATGATAAAATGATTTTTGAAATATTGATTATAATTTTCTTGGCCAACTAGCATAAAAAATAGGTCATTTTTATAAAATTGACTTATTTATAAAAGTAATATATGGAAAAGTAATTATTTCAGACTTAATTTTATTTACTCCAAAATTTTTTACAAGTAATATTACTCATTATAACTAAAAAGTTTTATCAAGACAATACAGTTATTAAATTGTCCTATTAATATGTCCTAATTAAATATATTAACTTTTTTTTCGTATGCATCTAAACATACTGAGTTGTTGAAGCGTTTTGGAGTAATTAAAATCAAGTCTACATAATTTAACCCGGACCAGATCAAAATATTGAATAATAATCATTTAAAAAGTAACATTACATACATTTTCTTGTTTGTTTGAGTTTTCTTTACCGTACTGTATCCTATATTTGTTTTTCACGTGAAAAGTTTCTTTCAATATATATGTAGGTAATACAAAGAAAAAAGAAACCTTCATAGTTCCCAAGCTGAAAAGCTTTTATAGATGAGACAGTGGCGAGAATGTCGTCTCGACAAGAGAGATAAAGAGAAAAAAAAAATACAGAGAGCAAAAAGAGAGATATATAGATAGAGACCCCTTGAAAATTCAGGTATAAAATAAAAGACGAAAATTTCATGATTATTCATGATCCACAGGTGCCATTCCAACATGCCCGAAGGATGATATTCTTGGAAATACTGTTGAACAGCATTGTCGACTTCCTGATTCGTTAGCCACCGAGGATGATGGTAAGTTTGACATTTAATTATACATTAAATGATTAATTTATTGATTTTTTATATCTAGTAATAATATTTTTATGCAATTAATATTTATTTATCTAAAAATTTATATTTGAAAAATCGAAAAAACATATTTTTTTTGCGTTTGCTCCAAGTTGCATTTTGATTGTATCAGTAATAACGCATCTTTTTGGTTTTTATATTTTTTCTACCTGACCAGCTAGCTACCCCCTAATCTATGTTGTCCCTAAATGTGATGCAGTTCGATAGTCGATACCATTGTCTACATACTTGAGCCAACATATAGTCTTATATTTTACCTCGTCTGTAATTTAGTTAAATAAAACTAAATAATAAACTATTTTTTCATATTAATTATGTTCCATTTTGAAAATAGAAAATAGATGTATGAATTATATAGAAAAAAAAATTGAAATATATATAGTAAAAATTTGATGATGAGAAAAAAACAAAAATGTGAAATAAAAAAAGAGAAATGTTGAAATGGAAAGGAATGTTGAAAATTTATTCTGTAGATAGAATGAAACACTCTGGAGCTTGACCATAATGTTCAAGTTTTTTTTTTTTTTTTCTTAATCTTACCGTAGTATGGTCAAGAGAGAAATTAAAATTCTAAAATACGATGGGAATCGTAAAATCTACTGGACAGTCATTTATTTCATTCACATTTTCAGATATTTTAATGTATTTTTTTTTTTTTCTCAATCATCAACGGTAATATCACATTTATTCACATCGAAAATATATTCATTGAATTTTTAACGGTTAAAAATAAAAAAAAAATATATTCATACATACAGATTGTATGTTTTTTGAATAAAAAAATATTCACTCCAAAATAAAATCTCAATCTTAAAATAGAGCAAAACGAAAATTAAATTTTATGATTATTATAACTTGTTGAATGATTTTGTGAGAGATAAAAAAAAAAAGGAAAGAGTTTTTCTTTTTATGGAAGTTTGAATGCGTTTTATTGTTATTTATTTTTTTCGGGTGCGATTACGACAAGTTGAAGTAAAAAGGGGATGATAGTATATGTAGTGAATGGCCAGCAACAGGTTGTTGTTTTATAGCTTGTTTAAAACAGCGCAAGCGTATTTTCTATTTTATTTTCAACACCACAGTATTTATTTTTCCGACATCCAACAATTAAAAAAAAAAAAGAATTTATTAAAATTAATTGCATCAAGTATACTGATGGAAACAAAATTTCGCAATATTTAATCCGATAAATATGGTACGGTCAATTTGCGGCATCTTTTTTTCAAAGTGTATTTATGGAGGGTATTATTTTGGTCGGGGGCAATCGGTTAAATTTACTGGTCGCAACTTTGTTAATCCAGCGCCAAAGAGGAATGTGTCCTGGCGCCATCATTGTGTCGTCGACTTTCAGAGTGCACCACAAATACACACACATATTTATAATAATCATATCAACAAACCAAATAGACACTTTGATTTGTGCCAAATATAAATTTGCCAAAAAAATTTATTATATTTCTTTTTGAAAATGTAAATTTATTTATTTTTATCAATTCGAAGGTAATATTATTTCTATTATTTTCAAAGTCATCCACTGTGAGTCACTTGCATATTTTTTCTGCATATAGTAATACAATAAGGTTACTAACAAGGATTTTCCTTGTTACGGAAAAATTTGATCAAAACATTGCAAAATTTAGCTAATTACTCCGAAAAAGTAAAATAATCTCTTCCTAATAATGATAAATTCGAAACGATTTTTTTGGTAATCGAAATAACGAAAATTTCCAAGTAAAGATAGAAAAATCAGCGTTCTAAAGTCACGTCATCATTCTCATTTGATATAAAGCTATATAGGCAAGTTGGTTGCAAATCAAAAGTGCTTGTTGAAGAGGATCAACTTGGGTTGGCTTGCTGCCGTGTGGTTGTTATTTCGCTTGGTAAAAAAACCAGAAAACAGAAAAAAAAGAAGAAAAAAGTCTGTATTCAGACAGGGTAGATGACGAAGGGGGTAAAAGAAGGTATAAAATAAAAGAGTTAAGAGAGAGAGAGAAAGGTAAAACGAAGAGAAAAAAAGAAGAAGAAGAGGTTCTTTCACGACTGGGACGTTGATAATTCAGGTGGAGCTAAAGGGGGAGGTAGTGATAGTCATGATGAGAGGAGGTGAAGAGACTGATGAAGTAGGAGGTTAGCCGGCGCCTGGTATGTGGCGCCTTCACTGGCGTCGAATCATCATTTTATATATGACTCCTGGCGCTTACTATACTTAAAAAACATTTAAATTAAATATTTGACCATCACAACCGGCACCTATGAAATTTTCTATCTTAGATTATATATATATATAAATATATGTCGAATAATGTTCGCACACCGGTACGACGACTTCAACATCCCGTCAATGACACTCTATTTGTCTCATTTCATTATTTCTCACTTAATTATTATTGTTTTCCCTATTTTATTTATAATTTAAACTATTATCTATTTATATTTCATTTCATTCTTTATTTGTTTAATATAACAGAAAGAAAATATTATAACTTTTTCTTTTCAAATATGATAAAATATTTATTCAAATATATTATTTTTCAAGTTGATTTGTTATTATAATATCTATTTATATATACTGATATCAGTTTATTGTGATATTTATGAGATATTGTTGGATTTATTGTTTGTCAAGCGACATATTTATTTATTTTAAAAGAAGGTTATTATTGAAAAATAGAGGTCATTTGCATAACACTGTCCCAACTATGAATTAATATAAATTAATAAAACTATTGTTATAAACTGTTTAACAAATAAATATAAAAAAAAAAAAAGAGAAATTCCATAAATCTAAATGTAGATTAAGTTTTGGCATTTATCTATTTTTTTATTTATTTATTTTTTCTATTTGTCAAGTTGATTCATGAAATAAATTCAATATAATCATAATAATTTGACATATGTGATTTGTTTTATTTATCTATTAATAATAATAATAATAATGAGGAAATTAATTGATTTATTTGTTTGAATTAAAAGTCATACCGGCAAAAATTTGTCTCGACATTACTTGGCGCCTATACGTCCTTGCGCGGGCCATATACTCTTTCCCCGCCTGACAAACTTGACTTGAAAATTTTCAATTCAAACTCAACTCACTCATCTACAAATATTTTTATATACACATATAGTTTTAATACAATGTATATATGGTATGTACATGTTTTTTTTTTACATATACCATACCAATGACGTAATCGTCACGATAGCCCGCAATCTTGGCGCCGTGTTAAACTCGTAATATCTATTTTTATCATATGGAAGCATCGTGCGGTGACTTGTGTACACAGACAAATTCACTCGGGTTAAATAAAACATTCTCATTATGTTATATATACATATACAAATTTATGTATTTGTTTTTTCATCAATTGAACAAAAAAAAAAAAAAAAAAAAAATCATTTTTTTTTACTGCATTTATTATTTTTTTAAAAATTAAAATCGAAAAATAAAGAACCAATATACAAGAGATAATAAATATCATTCATCTTTTGAGTATTTTAAATTTGTTTAAATATTTTTTTAAATATATATATACATGAGCACACATGTTTGCACATTCTTGAATGCCATAATTTTGTATTTTTTTTCGCTGATCGCGTTTTGCTGATTTTTATTTTTTCTTTCTTGTCGATGTTTATAATGATTATGATGATAATAAGAGGCAAGTAGGTTTATAGAGAGAAAAAAAGGTGCGTGTGTATATTATATATGTATGTGGGTATTGGAAGATGCCAAGCAACGTATGCAATTTGCACGATCCAGCGTAGGTTGTTATGCTGCCGCCACTCGGTCGAGCATTATAATTTTCGCGGCGAGACGAGTAGTTTTTCTACGCAATCAAACGACCAAAAACGACAGAGTGAGTGAGACAATATTGTATTAAAAAAAAAACAAAAATGATGATTATGATGATGATGATGGAAAGAAAAAAAAGGGCCCCCGTGATCAACGTTAAAAAAAATGAGTAAAGAATATAAAATATTATAAAAAGTAAAATAAAGATGCTAAAAAAAATATGTGGCTATTGCGGCAGGATGAAAACGATGAGATGATTGCTGGCATAGAGAAAGAATATATGATGATGATGATAATGATAGTATAGAAACGGGTATTGAAGTTACAACGAGAAGACTACGTTGATGGTTGTTTGAAAATTCGCCCCCCAGACAGAAATATCTCCCTTATAGCTTATATAAATTTATCCAGTTTATTTTATTTAAACTTATTTCTTATGTATTAATTTTATATTTATTCTGCTTTCAGGTAATAATGATGATAAAAATAAAAAAAAAGAATGGTGTACATTGGCATATTGGGAACTTAAAACTCGTGTTGGAAAATTATTTCCAGTTGAGGAATCAGCAATAAATGTATTCAATTCATTGCATGATGGTGATGGCCTTTGTTTATCAAGTATTGCTAAAAATCATGGATCATCAACTGCTGTACGAAAAACACGAAGTAAAATTGGACCAGGTAAAATTATTATTGCGTGCATGATTACTCTCGTCCTCGAGCAAAATATGTAAATTCATGAACCTTTTTTTTTCTTTTTTCATTATATATTTGTTTATATATCTTTTTATTTATTATTATTTTAATCCTTGCCAATAATTTGTTTTTAATATCGTATATATATTTGAAATGGTAATATTAATTTTATAAAAATATTTTATTTTTAGGTCTGATACTTAGCCAAGAGGCAGATGGTATTTGGGTTTACAATAAATCAGATTGTTCAATATTTGTTAATTCACCAACTTTAAATGATCCAGATCCACATTCATTATTGGTTCATCGAGTGGCACCTGGTTATTGTCTAAACGTATTTGAATATTCAAAAAATTCAGGAAATTATAAAACGAGTCATAAAAATAATGATAATTCCATTGAACCAGTTCCTATAAATTCCGTACAAATAAGTTTTGTCAAGGGCTGGGGACCAAAGTACTCGAGGCAAAATGTCACATCGTGTCCCTGCTGGCTTGAAGTATTTGTCTCGTCATACCTGTGATTATTATTACAAAACAAGTGTATCATAATATTATTATTATTTTGTTTGAAACAAATTTTTAAAAACACCATATAAAAATTCATACGAAATCAACAATGTTTTTACTTTTTCTTTTCCTTACTTTTTTGTTTGTAATATCAAAATTTTTATTATAAAAATATTTGTCCAACGTCCTGGAAAATTTGACGTATTTGGAACAGTTATTTTTTTCTTTGTTTATTATATATATATATTTTGAATTTAAATTTATTTATTTTTTTATTATCTTGTCGTTTTTATATTGCGAAAATTTTGAAGTCGTATGAATTTTTTTATTTGATGTATGTAATAGGGAGAGTTTTGAATTGTCAATGTAAAAAATAGCTAATTCAGTTTATTTAAAAGAAAAAAAAAAAAAAAAAAAAAACTTTTTTTAATACTAATTTTACTATTTGGGGTTGAAACGCCTCTATAAATAATTATTTATCAAATATTTTTTTTCTTGTAAATTAAACTCTACGTCTGATAAATCAACTCCCTATTTGTATATATATACATTTTTTTTTTTTAAATCTTTTTTTTGTAATGAATGTGTGAATGTGTATATTATTATTATTATATTTTTTGTTTATTTGTTATAATGAATATTGTATTGCGTACATATTTGTATGTATGATTTTACGCTTTTGAAAAAAAAAAAAAAAATACATTGTTCAACTGTGTTTTAAAAAAAAATTAATATAGATAATTAATATTGTTGCCAATGTTGCGTCACTGTGCCATTTCTCTAACGATATTTAAATAATAAAAAAAAAAAAAGTTTTTAAATAATAAAATTATAATTGTTTATAAAATTTAGAATTAAAAAAAATTTTCTAGGCAATTTTTTTTTCTATATAAGACTGTTTATTAGAGACTTGCAATGCTCATGCATCTATTGTTAGATAAAAATTGATAATTAATTTTAAAAAAAAAGCCTGTTGTCGAGCTGCACAAATGAAAAAAATTCTCAATAATAATAAATAAACAATTTAAACGATAAAAAAAAAAAGAACAATAATACGAAAAAATTGCCTCTATGAAAATAATAAAAACTGTGCCTTTTATAATTAATATATAAATATATATAAAAATCAAATATTATTTATAAATAAAAATAATAATATTTATTATTATTACAACAATTTAAAAAACGGAAAAAAAAATTAAGCCGATTGTTTTAAATAAATAAATAATAGTGACGCAACACGAAGCATATAAAAACAAATGAAAATTCGTTGGATTAAAAAAGTTCGAAATTTTAAATTGATTTTTTTTTTTTGTATCAAAATTATGCTCCGTCCTATTTCGATCCCAACGGATTTTAAAATCTTAAAAATGGTACATCAAATTGCCTTGATTTTTGATACCTGCCAAATAAAATTTTAAAAAATAATTCATTTAAGTCATGCAATAAAAATGAAAAATTTTTAATTAAAAGAACACAAGCATTAATGATTTTTATTCGTACATTATAAGTTTTTTTTTTTTTTTTTTCTATTTGTAAATATAATTACTCGATTAAAAAACTTGACAACTCCAGTTAAAGTATTGATGACTGTTTAACTTGTAAATATAACAAACAAAATATATTTATAAAAAAATAAAAAAAATAAATGATTAATAAACTTTATAAAAATTATATTTTCTAGTGGAAGTTATATTACTAATAGATAATGTCAAGATGACACGTGTGTCATTGTGATAAAGAAGTTTTTTTTTTTTCTAAAATATGAGATAATTATTTTAAAGGGATCAACTTGATATAAATAATTTTAACACCGTTTTACAAGTTATTTTTTCATCATGAAATTTGATTCAATTCAACTAAATGCATTCATTAGTCATTTATTAAAAATATTAATTTTTATTTAATAAAAAAACTCATGGAAATTATTAGAATTATTATTTAAAATGTCTCAATTTGTTAGTTCTTGATAGTCGCAATAAAAAAAGGCCGAGTACTTTAAAATGTCGTGTGAAATAAAAAAAAATTAAATTAATATTAATTGTTTGAGTTCTTGTGTAATATGTCGTGATAAAAGTAAAAAAAAATATAAACTAAATACGTCAATCAAAAATATTATGAACTAACTTCAAATGATTAGATATTTTTTATTCATTTCTAATGATTTTTCAACCTAAAATTATAATGATTGTTTGAGTATATATAATACATAAAATCAAAAATAGACTACTGATATTATTTCGATGAATATTTAAAATAATTTATGGTTTTTACTTCAAGAAATTCAAGTATAGATTGATTTTATTTGTTGCTTAGAGCTGGATAATTGACACTTTGCAAACACCCGCTGATTTTACAGTTACTCTCTGAAATTTGTAGAATAATTTTTGAATTTATAAATTGAGCTTTAAATTTATAACAATAGATTCCGTTTATATTTGTTATTCCACCTATTTTGAAATTTTATTTATTATTGTAAACAGGATATAGTCACAATGATATACCGGTAACTTTTGACATGTAGTTTCATCAGCCAGCCTATGTTTATTACTCAAAATCCCAAGAAATTAATTATTTAAATAATTTACTTTATCTAAATTCTAATAAAACAAACTACAGGTAAGCCAACATAAAATAAACCAAATTTGTATTTTCATCATTCATGATAATATGTCAAATATTTCATCATTAACATTGATTTACAAAAAATCATTATGTAATGTTTTTCTTACTTTGAAATTTAATAACTTATTTATATTAAAAATTAATTTCACGAAAGAAAAAAATCAGTTTATCGTTCATTTTAATTGATAAATAATCATTTGGCTGTTGTAAAAGATCAAGGTTCAATGAATAATCAAATTAAAGTTGAAAAATAAACTAAATATTTACTCGACTAAAATGAAGTCTCTGGAATTATAAGGCATTCGATAAGATTGACTTCAACTAAGTGCGTTTTTTTGTAAATAATTATGAGCAAAGTTTTACTGATAAAATCATTTAAAAAGTTCTGGTTTTGTTGTTTTAAGATTATTCTTTATTAAACCGTCATACAAACAAGTCAAAAATCCATTTAAATAGTTTCATTTTAATTTTTGTTTAATTAAAAAAAAATATTTTATCAACACGAAAATTGGTAAGTTATGGCAATTACTTTTTGTATATTTTTATTTATTTATAAAAGATAAATAATATTGAACAAATTTCATAATAAAAATGGATTTTTTTTTATTTTGTAATAGTTGATCGAAAAAATGGCAATTAAAATTATAATTATTGGAGCTGGAGTTGGTGGAACAGCAACAGCAGCACGATTAAGTGCTAAAGGATTTAATGTTGAAGTATATGAAAAAAATTCTTACAATGGTGGAAGATGTTCATTGATTAATCACAATGGTCATCGATTTGATCAAGGGCCATCACTCTATTTGATGCCAAAAATATTTGAGGAAACATTCAGTGATTTAAATGAAAATATACATGATCACATAGAATTATTAAAATGTCCAACAAATTATAACTTATATTTTCATGATGATAAAAGCATCAAATTATCTACTGATTTGACTGAACTATCGGCAGCTCTTGATGAATATGAGGGTGATAGTGAAATGACATTGATTAATTTTTTGAAATTTTTAAAAGAATCACATGTACATTGTCATAGAAGCATAAAACTTGCACTTAAAAATGATTTTCAAAATTGGTATGATTTTTTTCATCCACGACATGTACCAGATTTCATTAAACTTCATCTGTATGATACTGTGTATAACAGAGTTTGCAAATATTTTAAAAGTGATTATATAAGAAAGGCATTTACATTTCAAACAATGTATTTAGGGTAAATAAAAATATGATGATTATACATTTGAATGATATTATTGAATGAAACTAATTTAAATTAATATTTTTTTAGAATGTCACCATATGATGGTCCAGCTCCATACAGTTTACTACAATACACAGAAATGGCTGAGGGAATATGGTATCCAAAAGGTGGATTTAATAAGGTACTACACAGTTTTGAAAATATTGCAATAAAAAATGGAGCCAAGTTTAATTACAACA
>JAPYYR010000353.1:0-79022 GCA_030523065.1 Aphidius colemani
AAAAAAAAAAAAAAAAATGAAAAAATAAACTAAAGGAGAAGCTTGCAAACGAAGGACTATATGAAGAACAAAAAAATATAAAAAATAAAAAATAAAAAAGAGGGTTGCACGCGACGCGAAGAAACAAAGTCACAGTGCGCTCGAGACGGGATCTTCATAGGATACACCACCCTCCTGAACTGGTAAAACGAAGACTGAAGAAAATAAAAAAAAAAAAGGGGTTAGGGTCGTTCAGCCACTGCATACGTGCCAGGAATACCAGGAAAAATTCTGACTCTATCCATGCAGTTATTTTTCTCTTTGTACAACCAAGTTGTTCCCTTCAAGCAGAGCTATGTATGTTCTGGCATTTTATAGCTGCGCAGAAAAGATAAAATAATGGAAAAGATCCGTTATACTGGTATAATGATGATGATGATGATGATGATGATGATGATGATGATGATGATGATGATGATTATGACGACATGACAGAGGTAGAGTTGTAACATAAGTCGTATAGATATATATTTATCCCTCCCTTAACTACTTGGATCCTCTTAAAGTCGGGTAATTTGGATCTATGCGACATCAACCCTGCATTGTCGTCCCACATTGTACCAACCATCTACCGCTAATTCCAACAAGATCAACCGGGTCAATGATGGAATGAGAATATGGATCTATATACGTCGTTGACCCACGTTGACTCTACAACCGAATCTTCCAAACGTTTCTATGCTCACTTATCTCATCGAATGAATATACTAATACTATCTCACTGATAATAAAATAATTCACAATTTCATTGCGATGTAATAAAAATTATCTTCATTGTATAAATATATTCTAGTAATTAAAAGTTTAAATTACATATTGGACATGATGATTGAGTTAATTTTAAATACTACTTTTTATTAGTCCAAAAGATTATTTGAAAATTTATCGTGTATTGAAAGTTCAAATATATAAAATACTTGTAAATATTGATTGGAATTTTTAATTTGGTTTAAAACCATAAGCTACGTGTGATATAAAATTCAGGAAGAGATTATCGTTCAACATATATCTAAATGAGAGGATTTTTATAAAATTTTTTTTCTTTTATCATTGCATTTGTGTGTGAGAGAATAATTTTGGGATTATTATCATCAAGTTGGTGGAATTTCTCTGGATTGCTTAATGCAAAACTCATTTTAAAGCAATGGGCTTTATGTGGTGAGGGTTGGGATCATCAACAGTAGAGTTTTAGACAATTTAGAAATACGAAGTGGTAAAGTCAAGTTTCATGTCCGTATACATGTGTACTCGTTTCAATGTAACTTGAATTTTATAATTCTCACAAGTTGTAAATTGGATAGAAATTTGAGTCTAAAAATAAAATATAGCAAACTAACTTAATAATATCATGTTGAAGTTAAAAAAAATAAATCTTCAATACTGTATTTTAGTTATGATATAATAATATATTGTGCATTTTATTTTTCACAAAACAAATATATATATTTCAATGATATTTATGATTATTTCCATCCCAATGATTTATTGTTTGAATATTTTTCATTCAATAAAACATTCAGTATGATTAAAATACATATATTTATTATCGATAAAATAATAATATATATAAGTAAAGAAATAGATTTTTCAGCATGCAATGTGAAATGCAATATAACTATGACAATATGTGCAAGAGTTTGTGCGTGTTCAAAGTCGGCAAAATGCCAGGCACACATGTAATAAAACACCATTTACGTTTTCACGATGCAATGCTAAAAATAGAAATGCCTCTACTCGGTAATTCGTCAAAATCGCTGCATGGTTTTTTAACAATTTATAAAAATGTATTGGTACGTTACATAGGAATAATAAATATAATAAATATTTATTTATTCTCAAGATTTTTTTATACGTAAATAAAAATATTTTGTAAATTTCCCATTGAATAAATAAATAAAAAAATTTGTAATCAAGTAAGACAAATATAAAATGACTTATTCAAATATAGTCCCGACAATAAATATAACAATGGAAATTCAATGTTTAATTTAATATAAAATAATATGTATATGTAATTTAGCAACAAACACATAAAAGTTTGACCTCATGATCAAACTAAAGGCAACCAAAACAATGTGAAAACTTGTCAAAAAAAGAATAAAAAAAATATCAAATGATATTCTATGCGGTATTTGCCATCTGGCGTCTATACGCCGTCTGCATTTAAGATATTTCTATACAATTTTCCCACGGTGGTAAAAACTTTTTCTTGACTCTTTTTTTTTTTTTGCTTTGGCTCTTATTTTCTTGTCCTTTCCCCTTTTTTATATTTTTTTCTTATTATCTATTTTTTCCCTTTAACAAAATCATAAAGTAGCTAACTTATATTCCATAAACGTTGTGTTCCTATCGATGCTACGTGTTTATCACATTATTTGACGTAAATTAAACGACAACCAATTTGAGAAACAAGATCCATTAAAAGTTTATCAGTATTGAATGACCTTTTTTGTATTTTCTCTACTTTTATTATTTTTATTGTCTTGATCAGTCTCATAAAATAAAGACGAAAAGAAAAAATCAAAAAATGATGATACATAAATAATGGCATATGCTAAAGAAAGTATTTACATGAAAATATGTATTTTTAAGGCAATAAAGATAAAAACAACAATCTATATGTTGCACAAAATGCAGTAGAGTATTTTTTTTTTGTTTTTTTCGTGTGTTGGTATATGTGGTTGTTGTAAAATCGATTTAGAGATGTCTTGCAATGTGCACATGAAACACCTGCAATTTAATGGTAGAGTAAATTGCTAGGGTGCAAATATACATCAGAAGCATGAAAGAAAGTTGCCGAGACAGAGGGTGGCTATTACCTGGGCTTTATTTTTTTCTCTACTATATATAGCTATGTTCTTTTTGTAAATATATGTACATGTACAAGTGTGCAGAAAATGAGACACAAGAAGATATGTATAGCAATAGGAGGTTGGTGAATTTGTTGGCCAAAAAGAGGTCAGAGGGAACCAGAGGCGGTTTTGGGATTGCAGCCATTCTTCACAGCGATAAGGGATGACTGTGTATAAGCAGCTTGATGCAATGCACCCTATACTTTAATGTGTGCGGATTGTGTTACATTGTATTGCCCATTGCATGCCATTTGAAATACCATATACAAAACTTGAACTCAAAGTTAACTGTTTTGTTTTAAAAGTCACTAGATTATCAGTGACCTCGCACATTTATATTTATGGTCATTTTATGTATCGATAAGTATAACAAACTTTATTGCAAAATTGCTTGGATATTTTTTATCAATTACTTTTTCTTATTTCTATAATTTGTTTGTTTAAACTTGTAGCTGTTTGTTAAATCACAAAAATTACAAGTTTAAAAATAAAATTATAAATAATTATTGTCAAGTTTAAATTTGATAAATTTAAGTAATCAAATTTAAAGTTTTAACAGTTTATCATCAACAACTTGATAATGTAAATTATTGGATTTAGTGTTTCGATGATGTTTTTATTTTCTTGTACCATTTTGTGAATAAAATTGTTCAGGGCTTCAAGACAGTAATAGACTTAAAATGTTTTTCAAGTGTTGAGCTATCCTTGTGCCTATGGGTTAGCAAGAAAGAGAAGCTTTATATTGCTACAAAGTTGTGGGGTCAAGTATATTTCAGCTTTTGATTCTTCAACAAGTATTTCAACTGAAAATTCTTCAAACTCATATATTTTTTTTTTCTAGGTGTTATTTTTTTAGATAAGTAGGAAGCTGAGTTGTATAAAATGTGCATTTTAGCAAAAATTTCATCAATGAATGGCAAATTACTACTAATTTTTTTTGGTTTTTCATTTTTTTTCTTTTCAATTCATATTTATTCAATCACTTTCAATGGCTCAAGTGGAAAATTAAGTGTACTCTTTTTTCAAGTAGATTAAACACCTTAATGGCTTAGTTGCTTCATTGATTCAATTTTCATTTATTTCAAGTTAACTGTTAAATATTAAATTCGCTTTACATCAAATAATATTCTTTCAAACTTTCATTATTATCATAATTTCAATAGAAAGAAATATATATATTACTATAAACTTTAGTGGGATAATTATTAATAAAATTTTAATGATATCTATAAACTTTGGAATTGGCAAATCATTGAATAATTAAGAATACATTAAAACGTATAAATATCAATCATTTTAAAACAAATACCCGAGTTCGACATATATATTCAATTCAAAATTATAACTATATTTATATTCTCAAAGTTTATTTTATGATTCAATCAATAATTATATTGTCGATTCTATATTAATTTAAAATTCAAATGTCAAATCAAATGTCGATAGCAGCAATTCTATCTTTGAATGAAACGAACTCAATTAAACATGACATATATTCTTTAACTTTGAATGAATATCTGATTTTTGAAGATCATTTAAGTTCATCTAAAGTTTAAATTTGTTTAAAAATAAATAACCTCGAATATCGTTAAAAATATTATTAAATTAATTTGATTCAATAATGATTATTTCATTTTGGGATTATAATATTATGTACAAGTAAATCTGTAACTATTGAGCTAATATTTGGTATTTTAATCTTGTTATAATTAGATATATGTACATTGAATTCCCTAGTGACCACATTGAATATAATTATATTGTATTGTATGGCAATTGAGTGTCACTAGCACCCTTGTCCCTTCACTAACCCTCAAACAATGTGCAATACAGATAGCTTGTTCTTGTGATATAACTATGAGAGAGAGTTACAGTAAAAGCTGGACAAAGAGAAGAGAGAAATTGTTAAAGCAAGTTCTGCTCGACGCATTACAATCCAATGGATTATTATCGTGTCTTGTATATGATGCAAAGTTACACTGTCTGAATAGCCAATTTTCAGCTATAATAATAATTATTATTGCAACGAAAATTGTAGTACTGTTATATTGTTAATTTTTTCATAAATTGCATCTAAATTCTAAGTACTTTTAATTTTTTTTTAACAAAACGTTATTAACTTGAAAATAAGTTAATTTTTATTATTTAAAAAAAAAAACAATTATTAAAATAATAAATGATACTTTTGTTCATTTAATTTGACTTTAAATTATTGTAATTTTTCAATTTTATTAACAAGTTTTTTAATTATTATTTTATTTATGATAATATTTATTACGATAAATGTAAAAGTTTGTCAGAAAATTGTATGTGCAAGTGAACGATTTGTAAATTCATGATAGCGTGTTAATTAGCTAGTTGCATGGTAATTGAGTTTGTAGTTTTTGACTGAAACAGACTTGTCGGTTATCGACATTAACAATCTTAAATGTATTACAAAATTTGCACGATTTGTCTTGTCTATAAAAAGGAAAAAAAAAAATGATAATAAAAATTTTATTCAATATTTAAATTTTTAAATTTTTATAAATTTAATAACTTTTTTTATTATCAAGTTTTTTTTTTCATTTTATTAACACATAATTTTAATAATCATATTTACATTTTTTTTTTTTTTATTATATCTTTCTGTTTAACTACAATTATATTACTCGGTAAAAGTTTTTAAGTTTTTTTACTATTAGATGATGGTGTTTATAGCCATTGAATTAAATAAGTTATACAACTAACATAAATGGACTATTTCTTTTGATTATTTTTTTATGCCAACAGATTCGTCATTTTTATGTTTTTTAATTTATTCTGTTTCAAAGCATTCCTGTGAACTTTTAGGCTACCACAGTAAAATTATTGTAAAAGCTGTGATTTATTAATTGCTCTTTTGATTGCTCAAAAAAAAAAAATGAAAAATAATATATTTAATAATTCGTACCTTTGCAAAATGAATTGTTCTAAAAATTTATAGAGAATTCAAAACATCTTTGATCATAAAGTTTTTAATGTTAATATTATAAAAAATAATATTAACAGAGACAAGTTATTTATATTACGAACAATTATGAAATTTTTTATTAAATGTTTCCGAGAATTTTAAAATTAAAAGTTTTATTGTTGAAAGTAAAATTTAAGTTTTCTCGTATTGATTAAATATAATATTACAAGAAATTCCATGAATACCAACTGTCTCAATTTGTCGTACAAGTTTTCGAAATAACTTGTCAAGTACGACTCTTAAAACTGTCATTCAACTTATTATATGTTCTCATATAACAATGTAAATTATTAAAACCATGAAATAACTATAATTATTAATAAATGTGTCATCATCGGGTTCAACTGAATTTAATTATGAAAATTCCAGTCATTCAAATATACTAAAAATAGTTATTTAAAAATTTCATCTCAAGAATTTTAATAAAGATTATTTCTCTTAAAATAATATTATAACTTTAATAAAAAATATTATCATGAAAAAATATACTTTGCAAAGCTTCATCAATGTATAACAAAAATGTATGTATAAAAAAGCAATAAAAAAAAAACAGTAAAAATATGAAATCCAATCTATACCAATGAACTAAACAAAGTAAAAAAAAAGAAATAAGAAAATCCTAAATATAAAAGAATGCATTGAAGCAATTTCTTACATCAACAAGATGAAACAAAAAAAAAAAGGTTATCGGCAGGTGGCCGATAGCGAAAAGAGAAGTTGTCCCGTCAGCATTTCTAATATACTGACCCTCGGGAATAACGTCTTTGTACCGATATATAAATGAGTAGATAGGATAAGAGTATACAATATTGTATACAGCATAGTTTTAGAAGAAAAAACTCACCTGATTGATGAGACAGAACAGCTATCAGTGGCCAAATGGCCCGCAGCCATCTTCGACGATTTTCCTTCATTGTATGATATTTCATTAAATCAAACAACTATATATTGTCACTCAGTATATATATTATTATATAAATTCACAACAATATACCACAAATAACTTTACCACAAAAACACTATCGTTGTCATTTATGATATTTTGGTGACATTATTTTCACTGGTTATTTATTTTTTCACTCGTCAACCCTTGAAACATTAACGCGATGCGAAAAAAAAACTAATCAATAAATAAATAAATAAACTTGGCATAAAAGATCAAGCTTCACTGATAAATAATATAAACAAACTTTAGAGTATTATATTAACTCTGTCACTTTGATAATATATTTATCGTTATTTATTTATTTTTTTTTTTATTATTTGTTCCACATAGAAAAAAAAAAATCACAGTTACGTATTATAGTAATTAGCACTGATCACCGATTAAATGAAATATTAATCACGTCACAAAGAAAAAAAAGAATTATTATTAATTTTTTTCTAAAGTATAAAAAAAATTCACTTTTAATTCACAAACTTGATGTAACTTCTTTTTTTTTTTTCAAACACAATTTTATATTTAACTTGAAGTGTCGAAGCCACGCCGACGCATATCACCGTCCGTCGGCGTTGCCTCGTTTCATTAGTTTCACCTCTCGGCATTAATCAATCGATGACATGTACCTTGTTGATTTACCAGCAATTATCATTTATTAAATATTAAATAAACATCAATTAACATCACTCAATGCTGTTCATTTTTTCATACATAAATTGAATATATTGTAAATAATTGTTCCAATATGTTATGTATTTAAATATTTTGCTGATAATAATGTCTGATTGTCCCGAAAATCTGGAACAAAAAAAGAAGAGAAAATTTTTTAATTATAAATAAAAATAAGATCAATAAATAAACCTGCAAAGAAAATTTGTAATAAAAAAGTAAACGTAAAAAAAAAGAGGAAATAGAGCATTGACATTAATTACATTCGAACAATTAGTCTAATTGGAATTGCCAATCAGGAGTAGTCACGTGTTTGTACGATCAAAGAGTATATGTGGATAGAAACCGATTACTAGGGAATAGAATTCCATTTTTTTTCTATTTTTTTTTTCATTTAGAGCATACTGATAATTGCGCCCTACAACCAAAAGACGCATATGTGTGTATACGCCAATATGTTATTCAGTTTGAAAATATGTTTTAGCCTGGTATTTGTAGCATGAAAATATGTGCATATACATATTGTGAGGGTTGACGATAATAATCAATGAATTATAATTGATCCTGGAGAAAGCTGTATAGGCAAAGTGTATTGGCTCACTCATACTATTCACGATAGCACAAGCTTTACAGAATAAAGGGTCAATAGGAAAATGCAGATGATGTGCGCTTTACTCTATTAACTCGGGACCTAGCCATCTACATAGTTTGATCGAATATATACACGCATACACAGCTTAAAAAAAATAGAGTCATTTTATACATAAAACGAATTATCCGGAGATTACATGAGAGCTGATCCTTTGAATATTTTTATTTTTATTTACTTTGATTCATCTTAAATGTGCGTTTTATAAGGGTGTTTTTAGAGCTTGTATATTAAGTCTTTACAAACTCAGGGTGTCTTAAAGTAAATAAAATCGAAAATATATAAAATTAAACTTGTAGGGAATCTATTGGAAAATTAACTTCCGGATATTATATTTATTTATTGACTTTATATTAATTTACTTTGGATATTTTTCATTTAAAAATTTGTTTTTTAAATTTTATAAATTACGGTGAATTTATTAAATCAATTATTCAATTTATTTAATGAATTTTAAAAAAAAAGACGTGTCGAATATGATGTGTTGGTAAATAATCGTTAGACTTTGATAAAATAATTTCAACGTGGTATGAGAAATTTTTTTTTACCACTCATTACACTTCACTGAACACGTTGAGAATAAATTCAGTTAAAAAAAAACATAATAACCGAGAGTTTTTAAATTTTTAAAATATTAAAATAATTAAAAAATGAAAATTGTTGTTGTTTTTTTTCGTACTATTTTTTAGGAAATTTATATATTATTATAATAATGATTGTTATGTTGGAAAATATTCAGCATGTTGTAGCTGTAGGTAAACTTCAGTGCCAAAGGCAACACTGAAAAATATTAATTAATCATTTTGATAAAGATTTATCGGCCACTCACAATTGCATTGTGTCAACCGGTCATTATTCATAAAATCATGAGCATATCACAAAATACCAGTACTTTTTAAACCATTTTTATTAATAATAAAATTGTTTTTGTACAATAGTTATGGACAAAGAGAAAATTAGGACATCAAAAGTAAAAAATAATACTTGAAATTCTAGAAATACCAATTGTATTTTTTATTCCAAAGTAAAATGATGCTTGAAAACACATAGAACAGAACAGACATGGCATCAATCCAAAATAATAATAAATAAATAAAAGAAAAAAAAAATCAAAACAATACAACAAAAAACAATAAACAAATAAAATAAAAGACTTTGTTTGCTCAGAAAGTAGTATAAAATTTCTATCGATAGAAAGAGCTGTATATTGTTTTTTCTAAATTTTTTTAACCAGGTACTTTTTGAAGTTTCAAGTAAGTTGAAATTGTTTAATGATAAAATACAAAAATTTTATTTTTTCTTTAAAATAAAAACGTGAGAATAATACTATACATGGATTCTTTATTCGAACAATTTGATCCTTTGCTTCATTGAATTTACCACCCGTTCATTCACTACCTTTTCAGTAAATTAACTTTTAAATTTATTTCACAAATAATCCATCACCAGCATCATTATTAATTTTATGAAACTATATGAAAAAAAATTTATAATAATTTATATAATTATAATAAGTTCATTCACAACCTTTTAAAAATTGAATAATTAATTTCAACATAAGTTTAAAATTCAATGAAACTTTAAATCCACAAACTACTTTTACCATCTATAAGACACTTTTCATACAGATTTGAAATATCAAAAAAAAAATTAATATTAATATTTAAAACTTAAATTATATTCACAACTAAACACATAAAGTTAAAAACTTGATATTCCATAAAGATGATTAACATCAGATAAACGAAAAAGTAAAAAATTTTTTTTTTATTTGAATTTTTAATTACCATTCTGTTTGAATATATTGTAATAGATTTTTATCACCAAAATAATGCAAAAAAATGAACAAATAAATAGAATAAAATTGAAAAAAAATTTAAACAGTTTTATTGGGATGTTATTTTATATTATCCATTGCGATAATTAATTTTTATATTGAAATATTTCACGATAAAATTGAAATACACTCGCGTTTAAATAAATTGGTGAAACTTGCGTGACGATTTGTCCGCGACTGAACTCTTATGGGCCAACCCTAGCAAGCTTTCTGATTTTGCCACCAGAGTATTATCATCCCCTTCTGAAATGTTTTACTAGACCAACCAACCAACCCTCTATCCTCTACCTGTTTCATTCTATTCGACAATAAACAATTGCACTGTGTTATTATAATTATTTTCCTATTCTTTTTTTTTTCTTCTCGAATTTGTAATTTGCATTTTACTTGACTTTCATTGAAGAATATTAGAGTGTGTATTAATTATTTGAAATTACTAATTTTCACTTGTAATTATTGCAAATTCTTTTTAATATAAAAAATTTCGATAACAGTACGTTGATATCCATAGAAACGATGGCTTTAATTTTTTTTTTTAATTTTCTTTTCTCAAGTATTTATTTTAAAGGTAAAAACACTTTTTATTTTATAAAACTTTCCGCATTTGTGATTCTATTTAAATATCCTTGAATTTGAGAAACAGAAATTAAAAAAAAAAAGAGATGGAACGCTTCATCAAATCTATTGTTTTGTATTTTCATATATTTCTACCTATTTTATATTAAGGAGATAATAACCGAATTAATATTTGAATTTTATTTTTTAATCACTTTTATTTATTATTAAATTTTTTTTTCTTTTTATTCACGTATTTTTAAATTCTAGTTGATAATTGCATTGGCTTGATTACTCTTTGCTTGTGCAAATATACACCCAGTGATAGAAAAAAAAAATTATAAAAAGATAAAAATAAATACGTTATTGCATTTCAATTACTTTCATGTCGCAGTGATGGTATTTTTTTATTTCTATCAAATTTGCTAGTTTGTCATCTTCGTTGCACTTGTTACTATAAAAATTAAAAACAAAAAATTTAGAATTAAATTTTCAACAAAAACAACGATGATTTAGCGCTTGAAGCACACTTTATGGAAGTAAATTCAGTCGTTGATAGAAATAACTAGAAAAAACAAGCAGAACAAATCACAAAAAAATGAAAAAAAAACAAACAAACAAAATCACGAAAAAAAGAAAATGAAAAATTCAATTTACCCCAAGGAAGACCAAAGTTGATCGTAACTGTACTCCGGAAATAGATCAACTTCGGATGTCGGTGGAAAAAAAAAACACCAAAAAATCAAACAAACAAATAGAAAAAAATAAACTTGACTGTGCAAGCACAGTATACTATATCTTTATTGATTCTTCTGAGCTGACTATATTTCCTATTCGATTGCCTTTTGTCAATTTTCTTTATCACAATAACTTCATTTAAGACTTAACTTGAATATTTTTAACGCCAACATTATATGATAAGAATGGGTTATTAAAAAATTTGAACGATGGTATGTAAATTTTTTGACAATAAAAAATAAATAAGACAAGTACATAAAAATAAACAGAATTTGTGTATGTATGTGTTAGAATAGCTGTAATTATTCTAAATCGTAAAACAGCGGAGCGACGTTATAACGTCTGGCAGTGACTGGCGTGCGGTGTGAAATACGAGATCACTGATAATACTGATAGCAGCATATAGCTTTACAGCCATAAATATGAAGACTTGGGATCCACTTACAATCAAGCATGCTTTCAAGTAAGATGCACACAAGCTTGAAATGTCTTTTGGCCAAAACATCCAATAATAAAATCAGCTAAAAATTATTAAAGGCCAAAATGCAAAACACCGTTTGTTTATTTTTTTTTTTTACAACTAAAATTTTAACAGTAAAAAATTGCGGAAGTAAAAAAAATCCTCTATATGAATATAAATATAATGATTGTCTAATAAAAAAAAAATTTAAATAAAAAACCAATGTATTAGATAGTGGCTATAAATTTTTTGTTTTTATAACTTAAAAATAAATGTAAATTTTAAATTCTTTCAAAATAAATTTCATTACTTAGCTAAGTAATTTTTAAATTCAAGTTAATTTAATAAATGATCTTAAATTAATTCATTTTACTTCAATAAATTTAATGAATGGTTTATACTTGTCTTTAAAAATATTCAAGTAGTATAACTCAAGCTTTAGTCAGACGAAAATAGTATTTAATAAAATATTATTTTTAATATGATAAAAAATTTAATAATTAAAACTATAAATGAAAATAAATAAAATTTATATCAATTAGAGTGTATTTTAAAATTTAGTTAAAAATATATATGATGTAATAAGTTAATGCTTCAAAATTTAAATGTTAAAAATGACTCTGTAAATACAAGAGTCATGACTGGTCATAGAGAACAAAAAAAAAAAAAGTTTTCAAGATGGATAAAACTTTAAATCATATATCAACTTTGTTGACGAGTGGTTGCAAAAAATAAAGACAAATCTTTAACTGGTTAAGGATTATATGAAGAGGGAATGCAATAGTTTGTGTCTACATAAACTAGAAAGATAGGATAGCCCTGAGTCATTGCTCGACATACTTCGTTCTATCTATCTACTTCCATCACTATTTCCTTTTTTCTCTCTTCATATAAAATTTCAGTGTTTGACTTTTTATTATACTCATTTTTTTTTTTTTTTTCAGTATTCCGTAAAATACCTAGTGCCCGTTGGGAGCTACCCACACACATATCATTGTTTAAAGTCGTAATTAAAGTGCTCCATTGAGAGTTGGTAAATTTTTCCTATTTGAAAAAAATTTTTCTTTCGTTTCGAGAAACCATACTCCAACACTGGTATTAAAGTTTTTTTTTTTTTTTTTTTTGTTTAAATATTTTTTTATTATTTTTAATTTTAAAAAACTTTTTTATTGATATTATTATTATACTATAAAAACTTTATATTCAATTTTATATAAATTTTTTATAGTATAATAATTTATTGATTATAATTATTGTATTTATAAAATTAAACATAAAATTTTCAATTAAAAAATAATAATTGCAATGTCGACAAAGAGATGACGGAAAATTAATAATTCAATAGCAATTATTGTGATTATTATTATTTAATTTAACTAATAATAATGATATTTAATCAAACGATTGACACAAGAGCCAGCTGCTAAAGTTTTTGACTGTTTCAATATATTTATACCACTTTTAAACATAATGTATAACTAGTTTCACGACTACTACTGATTCTCATATTTGAATTTGTTATAGTATTCAAAATACCCAGAACAAATCATAAAGTTGTGTATGTATTTCAAAATAAATATAGCATAAAATTCATAATGTTATTTGATATTTGGCAATTGAATAAATTGTATATGTTGGATAAATCGACATCACGTTTTGTACATTACCATTTGACATTATTACCCAATGTAATAATATCTATAAGCATTAAATTGAATTAGTTATTATCAGAGTGAATTGTAGTGGAAAGAGACGACGACAAACATTGAGCTGCTCATATATGAATTTTATGTGTACAATATTTTCGATGGAAATAAATTTCGTGAGGACAAATAATTATAATCATTTTATAATTTGAATTTTTTTTTTGTTTAAACTAGTTGAATTTAAAAGTTAATAAAATCTGTTATTTTAATGAGTAAATTCCTAGAATTTACTCAAATCTTGAATACATTTCATTCTAGTTTTACAAAATTCCAGTAATTGTGTATTTTATTTTTATTATTTTCTTAGTTTTTGTTTGCTTTACTTGTGGGAAAATTGTTGGCATAGAAACGCGAATATAGAACGCAAATTGAACGTGTTAAATTACCCAATGTATCAGGAATTTTTGTATCAGGTGAATCAGGATTTTGACTTTTTAGGATTCACTTGTTTAACATACGCGTTTAGACACCGAGTAGCTTCGTTATTCACAATATTCAGTGTTCGCTTTCTCGAATTTCAGCTGATATACCTGACTACAAATGAAGCCTAGTAATTAGTGAATTATTGATGAATTAATTAAGCGAATCAATCATTGTGATAGAAAACTGTTTATAATACTAAAAAAATAACCAATCTGTCAACACATGTTTACGTGAGCAATAATAACCTAAACCAGCTACTAAATTTTGTGTTAAATTATAGCAAAATTGAGTCTAACTTGAAAAGCTTGAATCAAATGATTCCCAATGATCTCCTAGTTGTTAAATAATTTCTACAATATATACATTTGAAAATTGATGCGTATAAGTAGCCGAGAGATTGCCCAAAGTGCATAATTTACATTATGGGATTATTTGCATGTGAATCGAAGCCATAATGGTATATTTATGATAAGCTATTAATTCACTGTCTATACGTATGTTTCATATTGTATATTAACTCAAGGATTGAAGCTTAAATTGTATCAAAATTTTTGATCATTAAGATGACTTGTCAATTTTAACAACACAACAAAATATATTTGTAACATAAATTATTCACCCACATAATTATCATTCATAATTTAATTGAATTTTGAAATAATTAAAAATACATTTTTTCTGCATTAAATTTTACCAACAAAATATATGGGTTACGATAAAATTTATAAAATTCATTAAAGCATGTTAATTATAAATGAAAATATTTTACAAAACAATACTTCATTGTTTTTGATTCATAAAGCAACTTGGTAAATCCCCATGTTAACCCTTAATGTTTTTGTTTACCAGAATCTTTATATTATCATTTTTATTTTGCTATTTATTTTAATATTTTCAACAGAATACTCTGGAGAAGAGATGCACTCATTTTAGCGTTTAATCCAAAAGGTTACCATGAATATAATACAGTTGATTTAATACTAAAAACTTTTAATGACTCGGTTATATATATATTTACAACTGGTGTGGTTTTATTTGTGTTGTATATATTTTTGTGTGTATGGTATTTACCTAAAAATACATACATGTATAAATACAGTTTGTTAAATCGGTATTACGCGAGTCAGGACAAGTAACTTACCAAGCGGAGATAGCAAAATTAATTTTCGAAAAATAATATAAATAAACAAAAAAAAACATCTAGTAGATAATTAAATTTTATTCAGTATAAATAGACGTAAATAAAATCTTTGCTCAAAGTTTATTCAGTTATTTATATATGAAAAATCCCAAATTAAAATGTCCAATTTGTATTGTTATAATACGTACTTTTTTTTGTACATTAATTGAAAAATTAAATCTCGGTAAATCAGGAAAAACAATTATTTTAAAACCAACAAATATCATCAAAGAATAATATAAATAAAAAATATTTTACTATTTTATTTTTCATTTGTGTAATTTAATTTTCTGTCTGTAGACAAAAGTCAGTATATAATTCAAAGTATTGCAATTTATATTGGATGATAAATTCCAAGTACTTTGACTCTATCGTCGAATGGTTTTAGGTGGTTTTGAGATCTGAAATACAGGACAATCAAATCGAGAGTCGGAGAGCTTCGAACTCGCGAATCTAGTTAGGAAACTCCAAAGTCTGTGGTCAGCTACAGTAGATATGGTAACCACACTCACATACACAAGTCATTGACACAAACAGAGTACATACAAATACACTAGTATATATTCAAACACATCTCAGGACCATAGTCCAAATCGTGCTTTTGTGGTACTCTGTGTGGCTGTTATTCGATAACGCCTGTCGTTAATCAACCTCTGCGATTTTCATTGTCGTTAACTTTGTTGTTATCAACAGTTATATTACTCTTATAAACTCATACTGTTTCATTATTGTTAAACTTAATTCGTTTATAAAATTTGTCATTATTTTTAGCTTTATAACAAGCGTAATAGTACTGATATAAATAAAATCTATTTAAACATTCGCAAATCATTAAAAAACTTTTTAATATAAATTTCAAGTTTTCTTTTTCTTTTTTAACATCGTGTGTTGATTATAGATCAGAGACTTTGATATTAAATCACAAAATTTATAGCGCAAACATTTAGTAACAAGTGCTTAATTAAGTAAAGATTTGAAGAAAATACTTCTTCAACAAAATTTTCATCATCTTCTCACAACCTTTATGAATGAATATATACTGTCAACGTGGTAATAATTTTCCTTTCAACATCAAATTTCTTTCGTTTGATTTATAGTTTTTTTTCTTTTTTATAAATCCCTCTTGCATATTTGCTCATTCATAAAATATCTGTCGTTTAATTTTTAAATGTGATACTGATCTATTTCATTTTAGTGAGAATTACATATCACCACGATTGTGACAATATGCTTGAATGAATGTTTCATTAAAAAAAAAAAACAAAAATGATTTATATAATAATTGGATTTGAGTTTAATTAATTTTTCAATTTAAACTCGAGTTTTTCTTCATTTATTTATTTATATATTTGTTTATTCCCGCAAGCAAATATATTTTCAAATAAATTTCTTATTTTAACTGGATAATTTTTTTGCCATCATGATTATTTAATTTTTTTCTTTTCTTTTAAATTTAGTATCACAAATATAGCATCACACTCGCACGTAAGTCACGTTTTCGGAGTAAAACTTTGGGTCAATTGATCTATGAAAGAAATCTCTTGCTTCATTTTCAACGAACGTGGACATTCAAGATGTAACATTTTCCGAGTGTTTTCTTTCATTTTTTATTATTTAACTATTTTTATTTTTTTAACTTTGACTAATTTACGACTTTTATAAAAAAAATAAAAACACACCCAGAGAAATTTAAAATAACGAAATTACATCACGAACATTCAATGTAAAAAAATGTTTAAAATAATTACCAATTTAAAAAAAAGCACTGGAATATTATTTCACACGTAAATTAATTATGATTTTTTTCTATTTTATAATTATTGCTGGCTAAGAATAATTATATTTTTTTAAATAAAAAATGTGTATTAAATTATATGAAATACTGCAACATCCACAAGTTATATAAGAACTTTACAAAAAAAAAAAAAACAAAACATATGACTGAAATTAATTCAATGTTCGTTAAGCGTGAAATATAAAATCATCTTTTTTTTTTTTTAAGATGAGATATTTACCTGAATTTTCAAGAACAAAAAAAAAAAAAAACAAAAAATAACCAGTGCAAATTAAACTCATGATGCTCGAGAAAATATTTTCATAAGTAAAAAATTTACAAAATTTTGTTAACAAAAAGAAAAAAACGAAAAAATATATTAATAAAGGCAAATTAAGAGACGTTAGAGTATGAGATATATAATTGTGAACGAAGAGAAGACAAGAGAGGTAACGTAACATTAGTTAATTAGGTTGGTCAGAAGGCGTGACGTCGTAATTATTGCAACGTAGCAAGGTACCAAGCCTGCCTACCTGCCACGACAAAGTTATTAATTGCTTCCTACTATTTTCAGTGTTGGGTGCTGGGCAAGCAAACTCAAACTCCTTTACATACCGACCACCAATTCTCTCCTCTTTTTCTTCGTCTTCTATTATACCATCTTCTTGTCTTTTATTAATCTTTCACCCATTTATTTATCATCTCAATTGAATTGTCATCCATTCGCTTATTATTTTACTGTCCATACAACCAATTCATTCACCCGAATTTTCGCGTCTAATAGATATTTTACTATTCATAATTTCATTGAATTAGTTTGAAATATCCGTCTATTAACGTTGAAAGGTGTGTTGAAATAACTTTCATTTTTCATACTCGGCAAAACTATTAAATTCAACGATATTTAAAAAAACTTATACAAAAGAATACTGATGTATGGTATATATAAAGAAAAAAAAAAGAAATACTAAAAATGAGCAAAAACTGGGTTGAAAAATGAGAATTCCCACAGGTGAATAGTTGGCACTGGAGTTTTTGCCTCTTTATCATAATTCGAAAGCGATAAAATATACCAGTTTAAATCGCACCCAAAGATTATGAGATTATGGATGGAATACTCTATTTTCTATGACTGTGCCAAAAAATGGTCATAAAAAAAAATGAAAAATACAAAAAAAAGAAAAACAAACAAAACTTTTTGCCAATAATGATTCATCGTTATGAACGATCATGCCGTAATAAAATGCTTACATGAATATTATTTTTGTTGGTTTTTTTTTGGCGTTATTATTTGAGTTATTTTATTATTATTATTTATTATTCAAACATTGATGTGATGAAAGATCAAAAGATTTTCGTCAAGGTTTTTGATACCAACAAGGCACAAATTTACGTGTGTATATTTTTTTTTTCGTCTTTGTAATTTTTTTTTCATCTCCTTGTGCTTAGCAATTTCATTTGAAAAAATTTGCGCATGTATAAATGTGTACATATATATTCAAGCTTCAATACAATCACAACTTTTTTGCGTATATAGAAAAACTATACTTCTAAAAATAAAATAACATCTAAAGAGAAAAAAAAAAAAAAATCACAAAATAGTAGAGAATGTAAACCCCACAGCTATACAGCTTTTTTTTTTTTTTTAAATCTATTTTTTTCGTATTCTTTGCATAGTGATACAAACACTCTTGAGTACAATCACAGGTGATAGAAAAAAAAACGTATATTCATGGAATGCCTTTGAACAATTTTTGAAGGCAGTTGAGTGTATTGCTTGGAACGAAAGTTTAAATAAAATAAAGTCTCTGGCGTTTTTAGTAGTAAAAATAAAACTGTAAAAAATGATGGAGACAAAGAAGAAAAAATAGGTGAAATTATATTGTTTCATTCAAAATAAAAAGTCAAATATATCGTTTATAAAACACTTAATATAAAAAAGCTCTGATTTTTTAAATAGCTCAAAAGAGAAAAAAGATTTATCGATATAAAACAAACGATATGTTTAAAAACCTCTAAACACAAATGAATAAAAGGGGACAAATTAATCAATAAATAGCTTTGAAAAGATGAATTCACAGTTATATTTAGCCAAAGAGCGTATAAATAGTGTCGATGTGACGGAAAAGTCAGATTTATGAAACGGAAGTTGGTAACAAACAGCTACAATGTCATAGAAATGATAGAACTAGTAGTGTGCTATTGTTGTTGTTGTCTTTTTTTATCACTCACCAAAAATCACCCACAAGTGGGTGGTCATAGAGACAATGAATTGCAATGCTTTCAATAAATTTCAATTCGTTGAAAGGAAACATCGGGGTGTTTACGGTTACCAAGCACGCTATAAATGTATGAATCACGATGATTATCGTGATAGTCTTTGTAAGAGGTTAACTTTTAATGTATAGGTACTTGAAGGTTGAACCTCTTTAAACTATTTATGATCATACAAGAGAGAAAAGTTAACCAAGATTGTGACTATGATATATCAAATATAAAAGAAAAAATATTGTTATTATTTTAATTACTATTAATTACTATTTTTTAAGATAAAAAAAAACATAAATATAAAGTTTTTCTTTCAAATGTATTATAAACACAAAAATAGTAATGAAAAAAGTTATGTTTTTTTTCTATTTTACTTATTAAACTTGGAAGAAGCTTTTTAATTATTATTTTTTTTTTTTATAAATAAGCATTGATGGATATATTTGAATAAGAAAAATACAAATGCCCGAAAATTTATGGATGAATAGACTCAAAGACCAGTTTTATTTGCCCCATATAGATATAATTACACTGAAATTCAGAATATATATTTTAGATATGAAACAGATGTTTGCAATTGAATTTCCTTCAAGTTCAACAAGAAAGCCAAATGAAACAGAATTCACCAATGAAGCAAAAGCATAATATTTACCGAAGAACTGAAATCCATAAATATACATTATTTCAAAAGCCAACAGTTGAAAAGTATGAAATACAAAAAAAATAAATAAAAAATAATAGCAATATTGGTATTTACTATTTACTGATAAAATAACATTAACATTATGCTATGTATAAACGATATATAGATTTTTGTTTGAATGTATAATAATAATCTCTTTGAAGCTTACAAGTAACCGAGCTATAAAATTGCAGCTGTTAAACTTGGCCAGCCACACAAGGCTATGAAGTCCAAGAGAACTTACACACTGTAAAGATACCAAGTCTGTCTTTACAGCATGCTCTTATATTGTCTACTATCAAATAGATATTGGACAATCTGTCTATGATATTAAGAGCAAAGAAACGAAAATTATATTAAAAAATTAAAATATAATAATTATCGTTACAGGTTATTCAAAATTCAAGTAGTATAAAAGTATAATAGTCAGCCAATTTGGAGATGAGAATAATAAGGAAACGAGAGAAAAAAAAAAAAACTTGATGAAGAAAAATATTTAAAAATTGAAATAATAAGTAGAAGAAGAGATTGGATGTAAATGTTGAATATACAAGATGCATTAAGTAAGATTTGAGAAAGATAAAAATAAGATGAATGAGCCTTTATTCTTGGCAAAGAGATGCAGTGTTTTGTGTCATTTCATAGTAGATAAATTCAACTATACTTTTTCTCTCATTCTTTTATTGTAAATATCAAAGGAACTCTGGACTTGCTTTGATGAACTCAGAGTGATTTGATATTGAATACATTCAATTTTCATAGACAAGAAATAACAAAAGTCTAAGACGCAAACGAAACTAATATCTTCAATTACTTTTTCAATTAATAACAATTTACAGGCACTTTTTTTCATCTATTTTTCCCAAATCCGAGAAACTCGCGATAGTTAAAACTAAAAATAATAAATTTTTTGTATATTCATTTATTTAAAAAGGACCAAATTTTTTTTTTAAATTTTAAAATACGCTGCAGAATAAAAATACCGAGAAAAAAAAAATAGAATAATAAAATAAATTTGAAAAAATAAAAAAAAAACCATGAAATAAAACGAATAAGAAAAAAAAATTATTACGTTCGTATATGGACACACTACAGGTGGGTTGATTGCGTACGCTCGAAATAAATGAAGTAGATTGGAAAGCAGACCAGTGTGAGTCACTTTGTTGGATCCATTTACTGTATATACAGAAAATCCATCGTTGAAAATAATAATAATAATAAAATATTCCCTAAAATGCCAGGGTGCCAGAAAACTTTTCACACCAATAATATGTCCAATGCATCATCACAAAGTGAGAAAAATTGTTTGTAAATTGCATTTAGTTTTAGTGTAAATGCAGGAACTCTGTCTTTAATTTAATTTCATATTTTTTTATAAACAATTGATAAAAAAATAAATTAAAATAATTTTATTATCAAATGAAATTGAAGTTTATTAATAAATATTTTCATGAAAATATATACATGAGTGAATGATCAATTTTTTATCGAAAAATATATTCAGTCGAATGATTTTGTTGAAAACTAAATCAAATGAAAATTCGGTTTTTTAATTCCATTGAATTTCAATTAAATTTTCCGTTTTTTAATTTAATTTATCAGCTTATATTAGTGTATTTGACTTTGGTTGATATTTATTGTTAAATAATTAAATTACTTATTCTACTTTTGTAATTTCAACGAATAATTAATTAAGATAAACTCTATATAAATCTGTCATTAATTAGATATACAATGCCACCGAAAATAGAAAAAATTAATTCAAAATTTCATTATACTTAATTTTCAGATATTATACATTTGATGTCCATTCAACATGAAAAACGATGTTTAAATATAAAAACAGTTAAGAGTTATTCATGCATCCACATTCGTTCATGTATATTTTTAAATTTTTCAAGCGATTTTAAGTTTAAAAATAAAAATTAATTTAAATTAAAATGCCAATAATTTCATTAAATATTTTTATGTCACTATAATTAGTAAACATTCAAATAAAAATAATAAAAATTACTTTGTTGATGAGGTCAAACATTTCAAAGCATTATTGATCAAAAATTAACGTAGCTTTGTGCTTATTATGAAATTAATAAAAAAGTTGGCTCAAAGAAAATCTTCACCGTGGAAAAAAAAGTAAACTGATAATGATAAAAAAAAATCAAGCAAGACAAAGTCAAGATAATTGTTGTGTAAGATTCTTGACTCAATAAGTATATGCAAAATAATTAGAAAAAAAAAAATAAAAAAAATAATAATATAGTTTCATCATACCCAGAATTGTTATTTTTTATTTTCTTTAATCAAACTTTTTTTAAACTTTTATCTATCTTTATTGTGAGTGCTGAGACAACCATCTCAAATATCTTAGCATCAGGTGTGTTGTGTTGCAATATTACAAGAAAAGTATGAAATATAATATTGTAAGTATTTATACTTGAAATTTTCATATATAGTCTAGTGAATAAAAATACAAAGATGTTCATTTGTATGCATATTTCATGAAACATCATGGAATATTAAAATTCTACTGTCATTCAACAACCTGACATGAAAAAATATTTGTTTAAAATTTGATTTATATTCCTCAATGATTTTATAAAAAGAAAAATATATTTATGCATGAAATATTTAGTAAAAATAAAATTAAACAAAGCCTATGGTCACTTTTAAACTACTTTTTTTCCAAATATTTTAACTTTAATCTCAATTGATCATTCAATCATGAAACTAACGTTCGACTTATATTTATTATTTTTCTGTGAGTAAATAAACCACTTCAGATTGTATTTTCCCATAAAAATTTAATGACTGATCGACAACTGATAACTTTTATTTTTTACTAAATCAAAAATATCTAATTGAATGAGCGTGTATTGTATATTTAATTTTCATATGAACGTGATTGAGTTACGCAGCTTGTCGTGTTCATAAGAATTACAAACACTACAATGTATAACCACTCAATATGTAATTCATGTTTGAAATTTTTTTTACTGTACTCACAGTGTCAGTCATTTACACATATGCACATGCACAATGCACTATTGTAATTAATCAACTTGATATTTTTTTAAACTCATCCTCTTATATAGATCCATCTGTGTATATGCCAGATAGAAAAAATAACAAAAAAAAAAGTCGGTCAAAAGTGAGAAAGATAGTAACAGTTTTTCAAATTGCGCTTGCGCATTTTTTAAATAACAACTTGTACTTCGATTTTGCATGATGAAAATATAGATAGATATAACAATGTATACGAGACTTTTGATGCATAAAATTGAAAAATATATAAAAAAAAGTATTTTAAAAACAAAATATGCCATCAAGTACTGGTGACAAATGATTAATGATCATGTTGCTGTGTAAATTCCATCAAATTATATAAAAAAAAACAAAAAAAAAGATACACATGCTGTCAAAGATTTACAGTTTTTATTTTCTACTTGAACTTTGGAACGGTTAACATGATAATTATGGATAAAAATTATTGATTGCTTTCATTTTCAAATAAAATTTCTATGGTCTTTCAATTGTTCCACAAAAAATTAATAAATGAAAAAAAATCAATTCAACATATTTATTTGATTGAGTAGACTATTTTACTTTTATAATTATTTTTTGCTTTAAGCTATGAACTTTGGTTTGCATATTATTTCGATATCATTTTAATATTTTATTTTGAATTTATTTTTTTTTACTTTGGGGAGAGATTAAAATGTAGGTTATAAAAAGCCATAATCGTACGACTTTAACCATAAAAGAGAGCACCATATCTACGAGCATTAACAGACTTCATTTGAGCTGCGTTATGATCACAGTGGGTCCTCTTCTCGGGTCATTGGCAAAAATGACTAATAAAAAAAATTAATAACAATTTTAAAAAATCTATCTCGATAATAATATTGCTGATAACTTGAAAAAAAATTGTTATAAAATCTTTGAATCATTTTAAATAAATGTAATAGACAAACAAACAAACTAAAGAGACAATAAATTTAAAAAAAAATCAAATAAAACTAATGTTAGCATCAGTTTATGATACCAATTGAAGCTTCATCATCTTCAAGAACGCCGTGAAGCATTCTTCAATTGAAAAAGCACTTTTAATCTTTCACTTGAACAACCAACTCAAGAAATACATCTTACAACTTTTGTAATAAATTAAACAATTGACATTTGACAATTTTTTATATTCATTTTCATGATCTCGACATATTATTCTTAATATGTCATAATCTTAAGGACAATTAAACTTTTTGTAAATTTAACACATCAAGTTTCAACAACTTTGTTTAATACCAACACTTGCATGAAAGCACATGTTAAACTTTGTCCAATGATATAAATAAATTGTAAAATATGTATAATTGAAAGTTTGTAAATTATAGTATACCTAGTATTGGTGCATCAATGTTCACACCCTTCTTGTGTGTTATCAACGAGTCGACCATCACCATTAAGCTTCTCATTAAACGTAATTGTTTGCAATAATTTGATGTCACCTTGTCTAGTGTTGCAAGACCAGCCCATTTAAACAATGAGAAAGCTAAATTTCTATCTCTCACTATTTTTTGTCTTTCTCTTTCTCACAATTTCAAGTAGTAATGTTTGTAGAGAAACTCACCCTTCGTATCTTTCAACACAATTAATATCACTATGGTTTGTATATAGTTTGTTTCACTTGGTATTTTACGACAGCAAGAATATATCAACATCTTTCTATTTAATATAGTATTTATATATATATACATGTATGTTAAAACATTTTCAACGTCATGCATTACAAACACCATATATATTTGACGGAATGAGAATTGGTTGTACGTTAATATGACCTTCTTAGAACTAAGCTATGTTATGTATGTTAACTTGGATTCAAGATGTGCAAGACTTCATGTCATCACATACTGTTGCACCAAGACTTTCGAGTAATTTGGATTGCAATTTTCCTTCCTCTCTCAGTAACACACATGTCTTCTTCACTATTATATGTTCCGGCAATTTTACATCAATTCATAACTTTTGCTTATCTACATTTGTATACATTTGAAGTTACTCGAAAATTCAAATGTATACAGCTTAATATCAATGATAATAATAAAATAGCAAATTTATGATTTTAAATTTTTATCGATTTTAAATATTTAAGGTTTATATTAAAATATAATTCTGTTTCTTTCTTCGCATACATTTTGTGTTTAGTTTTTAAAAAGAAATCATTTTTTTTTTCTTTTTTCATTCAACGATATGAATATCACTCTCGTGGCACTAACAAACTGATGGGTAAGGATTGAAATCAGTGTTGCATACAGTCTAAATGAATTGCAAATGGAAATAGACAGTAGCAAAAAAAAAAAAAAAAGAGAGAATACAAAAAGGAAATGAAAGAAGAAAAATATATACACTCGATGTTTAACCACCGTTCTTTGGTGGTAGAGAGCTTGAACTTGCGTAATCTAAAGTTGCCAAGCGGCTTGAGCCTGAGGCTTAATACTTTTCACTTGGTCGACATTATTTTATATAGTAGAATAAGACCGAGATGATTATGAGAATGATGAAAATGAGAAGGAGAAAAGGGTCTTATGTGTTTGAAAAGATGGGATAAAAACATGAATCAAGAAGTAAAAGATTAAAAATAAAAAAAATGTATATAAAAAAGGGAAAAAATTAAGCAATGGAGTGAGCGGGGTAAAATAAAAATAAGAGATTGTAAGAAGGACATTCGTATATAAGAAGACCATCCTAAGTAGCTTATCTGTTGATGATGCACTGTATATTTTCTCCATAATACACTCTACACCATTATACCAAAATATTTTGTAGACAACTTCAGAGTGTTTTTACTTGATAGCGTGTCATTTTATCGCGGTTATATACATTATCCTCATATATTTAGCAAGCAAAAAACTCATATCTTAAAATCGTCCCAAGTAATGACCTCATTTTTTTTTTCTTTATTTTTCAAGCTCATTTCAAAACTGCATTAAGCAATTATTATGATTTTCAATGACTTCATTATTATTATTATTATTTTTCAAAACAAAATAAATAAGGTGACCAAGTTTTTATGAAAAAATATTTAGAAAATTAATATAAAAACTCGTATAAAAATGTAAAAGTATATTAAAAAAAAAAAAAAAAAAAAAAAATTTCAAGCTACAATTATTATTATCATTTAAAAATATAATTAAAAGTGATAATTAAAGTAAACAAATTTTTTCTCTTAAACTATGTGAAGGTTAAAAGAAAAAGACAAGTTGAAAATGAAAAAAAAATTGCTTCATTTTTGTTAGTGAATATTTTTTTTCATGAACACATCACCTCAGGGGTTTGGTTAACCTCGCTTTTTTTGAATCCTACTCTAGAAAAGTGACTCGCTTTCATCCACATAACTATTTTTTGTACACAAGTACACACATATTGCCATGTCTTTGTGTTAAAAACTCAAGTTTAAGTACTGTTGAAGTGAGCGAATGAAAAAACCACATATACCCACGCATGTATATATTTTTTTCCATTTGAATTTCATATCACACTGAGTTGTATCTCAACGAGATTTTTCAATGTATTTTTTTTTTTTTTACTTCAATACTACTCGTCTATACTGTAATTATGATTTTGATGGAAGAAAAAAATGAATTGCTATTTAAATATATTTAATAATTCAAACGCAGCCGAATATATATATTTTTTTTTCAAGAGCCAGATGAAAAAAAAAATTAAGCTGATTTAGCATTGTTATATGGAAAGTAAACTATTTTCATTCGCTCTTGAAATATGAAAAACTGGCACAGTTTTTTATTTCAGTGTGATGTATATTTTTTTTTTCGTACTATTTTGATATTTTATTTTTGACAAAGTTTATGCATTACTCTACTGTGCAACAGTTTTTTTTTCATTCAGTTAAAATGATTAGAAGAAAAAAAGTTCTTGTTGACGATTGTTAAAGTTTCCGTTATGTAATGAAGAGCCGAACGATGACACTGGGTTTGAACTATAATGTTATGTACTATTTAATTGTGCACAATGAGACATGACCATTTTCCTCATAGAAATAAGATAAATAAAAAAAAATAAAAACTACTGCTAGAGATAAAGTTACCTCGTGAAAAAATATACAAATATTTTGTATTTAATTTTTCCATCGACAGTACAGAAAATATTGTATGACTTTGGTGAAAAATATTCCAATTAAAATTGTGCTTCAACCTTGTTAGCTCGACATTATCATAATATTTTTTATTGTATTTGTATTTTTTTTTGTTCATCCAACATATACATGATATGCATCCACGGAAATTATATTATTTTTTTGACCCAGTTTTGATATTCAAAGCGGTGAAAAGTATCACGTAGATTACCATTGGGAATACTGTACAAAGATGCAAAGAAAAAGATCACGGTTTGCATAAGGTATGTTTCTTATGAAAATATTTTTTTTAAAAATAATACATTTCTAGATTTCAATTGACTATTTTTTTTCCTGTCTTCAAATAAATATTAGATACTCTTTGTCATTATTGAGAAAAGTGTATTATTATTATTATAAAATTCATGATAATTTATTTTTAAGCTAAAATCATATATTTTGTTCCTATTTTCAACATTCTGCAAATGGCTTTTAAAAAAATGTCAGTCATATGAATTATAAGGTAGGAGCTTATGTTACTATCTGGATAGAAGTGTTTTGTCAATTTTACAGTGGTGTCATGAAATTTTAAATATACTTTTATAATAGCCACAAAGATCACTATTTTCAGTAAGGTTAAAATGATATTTATAAGATTAACTTCTTCAATAATTTAAATTTTCTGTTCTCAAAATATTGTACCCTATATTTCAAATATATCAAAAATATGCACACATGCAAACTTTTCATGTAATTCGAGTTTAAAATTATCAAGATAATGTCAAGAATGAATATAAGTACAATTTAATTTAATTAATTTTTAATAAGACTAAAGGTAGATTTTATAATTTTTTATAGACAATGAGAAATGAAAATTTAATATGTAATAAACTCAATAAAAATTTCATGTCAGAAAAAGTTATCTATTGAAGTTTTACAAAGATAATGATAAAAAAAAAAATGAAAATACAAGCTGATGAATAAAGATAACTCTGCACCACCAAGCACTTTTTAATCATCCAAGCGTATATAAATTTTATCGACATACTCTCCCTTGCATAGTGCAATATATGCATTTTTCTGAATTCATTGAGTATCGTATTCTCGATTAACCTCGGCTCATTCACAGTGAACAGGCTTTGACAGGCCTTCTGACTTTTTTTTTATTTTTAATAATTTTTTATCGACCTGTAATTATTATTTTATTTTTTTTTATATATATACCCGCGTACACATATATTTACTTTGTAAAAATATACATGTATCTATAATATTTCACACGCAAATGCATTTTTCATATTTTTATCCGCAAATGCAACATTTGATTGACTAAAAGAAATTTAATCTATTTTTTAAATAGGCTGTATGTATTGAGATTTTAAAAAAAGGAAAAAAAAGTATAAATAAAACAGAAAATGGATTGAAAATAAAATAAATAAATATAAAAATAAAAAGTTATGTGGGTTCAAGTGACGAGACAACGTACCGTGAAATAGTACTCACTCGCATGCTGCACGAAAGAGCACTTCGATGTCGAGCTTGATAGAACGAAAGACCAATTAAGCTGCACCCTCTTTTTCTCTCTGCGTATATATATTGCAATTCGTTTCTAATGCTGTGTGTGGTTACCGATAATGGTGTCAGAGGCTATACGATTTTATTTTTTGATTTTCGTTCAATTTATTTACTTTCAATGATATTATTGTTTGTTTTTTTTGGTTCATTCGCTTCATTCATTTTTGCTTTGCTGATGCGTTTGTTTTTTCATTAACTAATTTTTATTTATTAAATCTTTACGGGGTTCTTTTTATTGACTTATTACTGCTATTCAGTAAATAAATAAATAAATGAATAAAATCAACTTGGAGTATTTGTTTTTAATGAATTAATTACTATCAATTATTTTTATCTGAGAATGAATTGATATGAAAAAATAATAATAATAGAAAGTTTCTTTTAAAATTTTCTTTGTTTATATGAGGATTTGTGAAGTCTTTGTTTATTTACGCTACCAAGCATGTCCAAGGGCTGTTATGAGATTGAAGCCACGATGTATATATGTTTACATATAACAATTTTCACTTTACTCATCAGTGTGAACACTGGTACTCTCGCATCGTCTGCACTAACAAATTTGATTATTGAACACGTATATTCATCGTCAACATCACACTCTGAGCTTCTTTCAACGTCAGTATAACGAGATTGATTTGAATTTGTAATTTTTCTCTTGTCTCAAAAAAGAAAAAATAATACACACGAAAAACAATGAATAAATGAAAAATAAAATTTTCACTGATGAGAATAAAAATGAAAGAAAAAAAAAAAACAATGTCCATATATTTTTAACCAAGGTGCATAAAGATGAAGAATTACTTTGTTACTGAATACATTTATTACTGTTAGTGTTATAAAGTGCCCGTCGATGGGGTTTAAAAATGATTTATTCTAGATAATTTTAGTTGAATTATATGAGATTATTCATTAGAGTTTGTTGATATTTAATAATTTATTATTTAAATTATTTAAAAGTTTTTTAGAATAATGAAATAATGAAAAGATTAAATGGAATAAATATGACGAGTTTACGACTGCAAAAATCAAGCTATATGAGACACCTTTTTCTTTTTTTTTTTTTTTACTTTATAAGATCTTTATTTTCCAAGTTTTTATATAATTTGTCTAACCGATTACACTGTTAAATTTCTCACGTTCACAAACTCGTTTCTTTATTATCTTTTCATGATTATTAGTAACATCAAAAACACGAAAATAGCCGTTAAATTTTTGATAAATATTTTCTATACGTGATGATAAAAAATTATTTATTTATATCGTCTTTATCAAGGGATAAAAAATATAAATATATAATCAATTTTTTAATATATATTATAAATAAATTATAAAATGCAGAATTTCAAAGTTTGCAAAGTTTATGGTAAAATGAAAATGTAATATTTAATGCGACTTTTATTCGACATAAAAGTACGGTTAGAAAATCTCACAAGCTCTTCCTCAACGAAACAAATTCTCTTTTAACAAATATTTTATGTATATAATGTTATTTGTTTAATAAAAACCACATTGATGGGATACATTTACTGCTATCAGTAGTGAATCATGCATCGGAAGATTTCAACGAAAACTCAACTCTAAGCTTTGAACGAGAGAAAAATAAAATACATAAATTTATTATATTATAAAAGGACTCAATAAATCAGATAATATAAAATATACCATTTCATGGTTAGATTATGTTTTTTGATGGAAATGAAAAAATAAATTTACAAAAAACTTGAATCAAAATCTCATGAACTCGTACTTTGAATTTTCATAAGTATAATTTTTAAAAATCCAGTTTAAAATATAATTATTTAGAAATTTAAATTTAATAAAAAGCTTATTGAAATGAAATATATACTGTACTTGAAAATTGGAAGTAGATAGAGCTTAAATTTACACGAAACATGCCGTTGAATAAATATAAAAATAATTCTTTTCCCGGTTATTTTTTTTGCTTATTTCATTTCATCATTATTATTTTTTTTTATATTTATATATAAATTCAAACAATACTACAATAATATACACTCGAGCATTTCACATATAAAAATAAAACAACAACAAAAAACAAAAACAAATAACTATTGTACAAAAATTATTATATCCCGAGTATAAAAAATGCAAAAGTTGAGATAGTGTGTGTTGTGATGATGCAAATATACACACAGATATGAAATAAAAGCATTGATATTGTACCTTGTAAAATCTACGAATTATAAATTTTTTATTTATTTTTATTTATTGTTATCTCACTTGTGTGATGCACGCTACGATAAATTTATAAATTAAATTTTAAAAATGTTATTACGTTGGATTAAAAGAAAAAAAAAATGAGAAAAGAAAACACAAAAATAACAAGTAGATGGATAAAATTAGAAATGAAATAAATAAAATGAAATAAACAAACAAAATCATTGCAAATAACTCAAAGACATTTTCATAAAACCGGAAAATTGCATTTTGGAATTTTTTTTTCGGGGAAAAATATCAATCGAATAATTATTACAAGATAATTATGAAAGAAAAAATTTAAAAAATAAAATAAATTACAATAAATTATCTTCGAATAATCCCACGTCACTTAAAAAAATCTTTGTGCAATTATTTTTTTTAAACTGGTTTTTTATTTGTATTTATATAAATGAATAATCCTATTGCAAAATAAATCTCGTAATCAATTTTTTCATACAAATGATGTGGTTATTTAAATTTTTGAATTAATTCAATTTGGATGAAATGAGTACGGGGATTATGATGAGTATTACACACAATCATACCTTAACATAGAAGATGAAGAAAATGAGGAAGGACTGAGGGCAATCTGTGCGGTGAGGAAGATTATTCGATAACAAGGATTATATCCAGTATCGTCGACGAGAGAAATGATGAACAGATATACATAAAACATCGGGAATAATTTCCGAGAATTATATACAGTATTAGTGTTATATGATATAGAACGAGAGAAAACATGAGAGAAACTTATGTATATAATTTATACGATGTGAAAATGTTTGGATCGTTGCCACAAACTGTAATAATCTTCGTCGTACAAGAGGCTTATCATTCAGACAAATTATTATAATGTACAACTATCGAAGAGTATTATTATCGTGTACATAATTTATTTTGACAACTTGATATACTGGATGTACTATTTTGATATTTTTATTTATTATTAATTTCATAGCTTCGGATTACTTTTCGACAAGTATTTAAACAAGTAAATTGACTAACTGTATTAATATTTTGTTGTATAAAAATAAAAAAAACTTGACAAAGAATTATGGTAAATTAATTTCATGGCACCAAAGTTGGTGCTACAGATTTCCATTGAACTTTTATAGGCTTATCCGTGAAGCATAACAGGAGGCACAAAGCTCCATTTCACTATCGTACACAAACTTTCAAAGTAATTCAAGGCAATTTAGAGTTTTTTAACAAACTACCTCTTGCAGGTATATGCCACGACCTATTAAGAAACTTATTCTTTCAACTTTATTGCCAAGTTTATTTTTTTTTTCATTTTTTGTTTAAATTTTTTTTCCCCCATTATTGTTCTTCATTTCATTGTAATTATTGCTCTTTATTTTTTTCCATAAATCACGATTTGGATTGAATATATGTTAAATAAGTTGAAAAAGAAAAAAAAATGATTAATTCGACTCAAACAAATATTTTTTTTATCTCACTGATCGCGCGTGTCAAGATTTTTTACTGGTCCCAGCTGGTTTTATTTTATTTTTTCATTTGTAATCAATCAATTTGTGACTTTTACCCTCAAATTTTGACGTCTTCATCCAACGCCTCTTCATATATTTAAACATTATAAATACATTGTGAATATATACATGTATATGGAATAAAATTAACCACCTTTAGTGTGACCTTTGCAAATAACGTGCTGCACGCAAACATTCAGCAGGGAAAAGAAAAAAAAATGAATAAAAAAATACGAGTGGCGAAAGAAGAGTTACGTTGCTTAAAATTTTCAGTAGTATAAGTCTATGTATAGTCAGCCCGACAACTTTACCAAGTAAAATTTTGATCCCCAAAGGTACAGTTAGACACAAATGACAATTAACATAAATTTTTAAGCAACTCGAACTTTCTCGTGAATTTGTGAACTTTAATCGATCTTATTTTTTATGTTCTCATCTGTGAAATGTATTTTTTTTTCTTTTTCCATTTTTACGTTACAAATAGAAGTGAAAGGTTTTTTTTTCATTTACCAAGCCCACATGCCAAAAAAAAAAAAAAAAAAAAAAAAAATATGTTTTTATGGTCACAAGGGCTCACAGTGCTACGCCTCGTAAGACACACTCTGGTTATACTAAAAGTGCTTGGCCATATATACACTAACATAATAGGAATTTAACCGCTATGCTCTTTCGTAACGTAGAGACTCTCACTGTATTATAACCGTATAAGATTCATGAAGCAAACCATCCTATACAAACTTAAGCCAACTTGGACTAAGTATCTTGCCGTGCGAAGCGTCTCACTTCGCAGTTAACGCTCAAGTTTGTTTTTTTTTTCTTCCTAATTTTCCAACACTTGCATTATAATATATTTTTTTATTTGACTCTTTTATATGAACATAATCGTATTGAATATACATAAATGTACACTCAACTTTATTTGAAAATACGAGATAACACATTCGAATAAAACGCTTGTTTATTTAAGACTTTAAAAAAGCTCTGTGAAATTTTTAAGAGAAAAAAAAAACAAGAGCTCTTCAAATTATTGATAATTCTATCTATAAAAGATTTATATGAAAATAAAAATAAAAAATAGCAATTAATTTCAACAATAAAACAATTTATAATCCATTCGTTGTTTCTGTTTGAGTTGAATTGATTGACACGATATTGATTGAAGAAATGTTTGAAATTAGAAAAAAAAAAAAAAAGAAGAATTGAATGCGTATGTTTTTTCATGATTGATTGATAATCTCGCGTATTACGACAAATTCCCGGAAGTGCTTTGGTTCAATCGTATAACGAAATAGTGTATACGCGCTGTCCAAATACATCATACACGCAACATCGGACAAACGTCGATAATAGTGTGATTGTTATTTACGAGCATAATCAAGTCAAAGTGTCATTTGCGTTATTGACATGTACAAACATGTCACTATTTTCATTGCACTGTCAAATTACAAAACCAATTTTTTATGTGCTTTGATTTTTGCCAAATGTATAATAAAATAATAAAATATATATAAAATAATTAAATGTATTTTGTATTTTACCATAAAATAATTTTGCTTTTTTATATTTAAAAAAAAACTACAATTAGCTGTGGTATAAAAAAAAGCATAAACAGATGTAGCTAAGAAAATGAGGGTTAAATAAATGAATTGAAAATACCCGGTTATGGCTTAAATCATTGGAGCATTAGCAAGAATTTCTTGCTAATGAGTATAGCGTTTTAAACTCTGACTCTTTCAACCTGTCACTGGCACAAGATTATTATAAATATGTTAACTCCAATGTAAGTATTTTATAATTTCAACAACTCATTAAATACATTTTCTCTCATTACTCAAATAAACATTTATAAACAAAATATATATTTAATTTATATATAAAACAGTCGTAAATGAATTCATAAAATTTATTTCTATCATATATTTATGTTTCTATTTGATGATATTAATTAACACGTATGAACTTTGTCATGCAATTTTATATTTTTTTAAGCTTAATTTATCTTTCATAAGTACATGACAAAGTTTCAACTCAAATACTCAACTAGCTCATATTCTAATGTACAAATGATTAGTAGAACAGTGTGCTTATTATAGTCACTACGGAACTTTTATGCCAACTTTAAACTAGCTAAAGATTTCAGTATTATTTCTCGGTCATTTTCACGAGTACATGTTGTTCTGACGATCGATAAATGGCGTGTGCGCAATTCAGGTAAACACTGTACGTGTACGTCAGCGAGATAAAAAAAAAATGAATAAAATTGTTTATTTTCAATAAATGCAATTTTTTTATTTAATTTTTAAACAAATAGAATGGATTAAAAATATTCTTTTATTGATATTGAAATATTTATACCACGAAAATTATTTTTTTACATGATGAAATGATGAAGAATAAAAAAATATGAATATTGTATGTAGTTTGATTTAAAATTCCAGATAATAATTATCGATTAAATATATAAAAAGTAAATAAATATAAAATTGGAAAAAAATATGATTATAAGTATGAATGTGATAATAATGAAGAAAACAGAGGAAATTGGAATGTAGCTAAAATCATATTTTCATTATTCACATCACGTAATGCTAATGACAATTTTGACATTTTCTATTTCCTCTATTTGAGTGTTATTCTCGATAAATACTATTTGTTTTATGAAAAAAAAATATATATATATTATTTGAATATATAATTATACTTTATTTTTTAAAAGTGAAACTGTATTTTTGTCATTTCAAATGAATGAATATCTAGCTGACGGATAATTGACACAATGAATAATGACATGAAATTGATAATTTAAAAAAAAAATTGTAATTTAATTATGATTTAACTGTTAATAAATTCAATCAATGTATACGCTAGAATATATTTAATTTTGAATATTGATGACTCAATTTTGAATTTTATAGAAATCATTGAGTGATGAGAAATTCATTGAATTAACTTTAAAAGAGGAAACACTTCAATTTTGTAAGCGTCAATAGAATTGGCATGTATGATGCTCATTCATCATGTTATAAATAGACTCATGGATTTTCATGTAAATTATGGATTATCATCAATTTTGATTGGAAAATAAATCTCATATGTAAACTTTGTGTTTTAAGGTAATTAAATATCACAAATCTGTCATAATAACGTTAAGAGTTTCTAAAAATTGACTAATTCAAGATAAATCTAGCAAAAGGGCTCAACTACCAAAAACTATCAAAGTTTTTCATTAATTTATTATGCCATTGGCATTTTAATGAATAATTAAAAGAAAAAAAAATATTGTTTTTAAAACTAATATAAAAACGGCATTAGGCCAAAATTGATTTTGAGCTTTTTTATTTCAAATTTTAAAACATATGCATTAGTGTTATTTTTTTTTATTATTGTGTAAACTTTTGAAATTCAAATAAAATATTGAAAAAATATTTTCCATGCAGTTAGTAGGGTAACAATATATTTATATAAATCGTTAGAATTTCAATAAACAAGATAACAAAAAACAATGAATAACAATGTTAAATAAAATTGTTGAAAAACTATTTGACTTTCATGAAAAAAATTTATTAAACTTGGTAAATTCAATGTGAAGTCTTTGATCGATTGAATCAACTCTTGACTTCAACCTATCAAAGTTTTTGTATATTTTATTCCAAAATAAATATATATTTATTATTTGCGTTTTGATGAAAAAAAAAATATATAAATATATTTGTTTTTTTCATTTAAATATTGAGAAAACACCTGGATTGGCAAATATTCAATAAAATGTAAGACATAAAAACCAAGAACTCTCAAAAGTCCCATTAAATCGTATATTGAAAGAAGAAAAAAATTATTATCCAGTACTTGTATTATCTGCAGGCATAACTCCCAAAGAAATGCTTCTTTCTCAATGATAACGAACATTACAATTTCTTTGAATTCTAACTGAATGGATAGTATTACTCGACTGCACTTCAATGTCGAAAAATAATGTTCAAAATTTTATCGTAATTGGTAGGATCTATGTGAGCAATATGGCTTTTTAAATGGTTAAACAAGAAAATGAATATCGATGATTTTAAAATACTGCACTTATTGATTTGTCAAATTAAAAAAAAAACTATTCCCAACGATCTGTTATTTTTATTGCTACAATTTAATATCTAAATCTTTTTTTCTCAATTATATAAACATTTAATTTTATATTAAAAAAAAAAATGACTATTTGTTAAAGGTCAAGTCATAAAATCAAATTTAATTCCTTGTATTGAGAGTGACCTTTTCTGGTTCGATGGGCACAACTAAAGTTAATGAAAGAAAAAAAAAATTGTAGCAGCTTTGTGGTGAACCACATTAGCCTGGAAAAAGATCTAATATTGTCCGTAGAAAGACAGGTCGAGGTGTGGTTTAGGCTAGTACAACGTGCAATACATCAGCTTTCTTTCTCGGGGCCACTACAATCTTCCGGTTCGACTGATAATGTCTGCATGCAACTTATTCAAAAGTGACCTCAACACACCATCGCACATGTACATACATATATATCTAAATGTAAATACATATATATTAAACAGAAGCTTTTTCAACTCTCTTTTCGGTTGTTTTCCTTTATCCCTTTTATACTATCCGGTTAAAGTAACCCTTTTTGCATATATATAACTACAAAAATAAAATACATGCACACAGCTATGTGGTATTTAAGCTCATACATGTATGTGCCTTCTAAGTATACATATATGTTTATTGATAACAACGGCGGATTCTCTTTACACTAGGGGGTTCGACACTCCGGAATCGTGAGATGGGAATATAGACACGAGGCGCCCATTATTACCCGCCCGGCGACTATACTCGTGACCAACAGGATTTATCCTTCGCCTGTTTTATTGGATGGTCATTTTCGAGGACATTCCACCCAACTGATATTCCGGTTATCGCTACATATATAACCCCAGAAATTACGTTTTATCTGTATGATTTTTTTTTTATTTTATTTATTCCAATTATGAACTATTTTTTATCGTTCCTCCTCAAATATTATTGTTTTTTTTTTTATTTTTGGATTCGAGGGAGAAAATAATGATTGGGTATAGTATGACAAACGAAACACGAGTTCGAATAACTTGAAAATTTGATAAGAAATGTCAAAGAATTTGGTCATCTTAAAATTGAAATAAAATAGATGAAAAAAAGTCTGATAAACTCACCATTATTATAGCTGATGATGGAAATATTTGATTGATTGTGTTGACTTGTCTTCTTGAAGTTCACATCACCTGGAACAATAATTTTAAAAAAACATATAAATACTTGAACATCTAGATTTTATTTTATACAATAAATGAAGTGATTAAATCAAAAACTCAACGATGTCATTTTTTTTTTTTTTTCGACACTTGAATCGAGCTTCAGGTTGAGAAACTCAATTCAGATAAATGTCACATGAACTTTGAATATTTACAAATAGGCTATAATCACTAATTTGATTTCTATAGAAATTTCAAATTTTATGATTCCGAGATAGATGATAAATATATCAAGTAATTTTTTCAATATTATTGAGAATTATTTTTGTAAATTCAGTTTATTTATAAATAACTTTTAAGCTAGCACAAATAGAACAATGAATATCATATTCACTCACTTCGTTGATTATCTATATGATTGACTTGTAATGCCAATCAATACAACGGATATTATCGAATTTCAATTTTAGATGTTATCGAGTTATTTTAAGAAATTTAATCATCAAAATCAATTCGTAAGTACAATGGCAATTCATGATTTTTGGAATAAATTATTCTCAACTTTTAAAGCAAAAATTAAATTAAATTATGATAATATAAATTATATAAATCATTGGTTACTGGTCTAAAATTGGAACTTCCGGCATCAAGTAAAAACGTCATCTTTTTAAGTGACACATTTTAAAAAATATTTCTAGAATTTTATACTATATTAATAATCTTCACTTAAATATTCATAATGAAAGTTATACTTATAATAAAAGTTATTGACTCTGAAAAATTCAAAATTTAGACAATTATGAATCAACTTAATCAAGTTTTAGTTGTCTGAATTTTGGTGCTTTTGGCATTTATATATATACACAGCTGATGACAAATCATTGTGTAACAATTTCTGGTGTTAACAGCAGAACATTTGAGTTGTAGAACGTATCTCAACAATACAACATGATGTAGCGTTAATTTCAGATGATCATTAAATTCAATGTAAATATAAAGTGCACGGACAGCAAATTGTTTTGCATAAATAGCCTAAGAGAGTTCATACGATACTTGTAGTACATTAAAAATGAAAAAGATAAATACAAACATTGTCTATGTATTTATCAAAGAGCAAACATTACATGTGGCTCTGAAACTCCAATAATAATCCAAGATAATAATATAAAAAAAATATATAAATAAATAAACAAAAGAGTATAATAAAAATGGGGAAAAAAAAAGAAATGTGTTGGGTTTTCATTATTTTACCCTTTTCAATGGTTTATTCGAGGAATAAATTCACCTTACAATAAAAGAGGGTTACTCTTTGCTTGCAGTTTGTAAATCCTGTATATTGTCCTTCCAAATGTCACCATCTCTTTTTTATCTTTTATATGATATGATGTGTCTTCTACACCACATTTCATTTAACGTCTATTCATTTTATACATACAACAAAATATAATAACAACTTATCATCACTGTAGACTGTCTTCACCACAACATTTTATTGTTGTTAAATTCTGTATATAGTATTTTATTGTTTAAATACAAACATTTATTTACTAGATCATTATTTAATGATTTGTTTATATATGTATGCTGGTGTAAAGTAATTAACAATTCATTTGAATTTTAAACTTAAAATTTTAATAATGCATTTAAACAAACCTTGGGTAATAAGGTTTTTTTTTTTTATCCAAATTTATCATCGTTATTATTATTGTTTTGATGGCAAAATCTGGGGATGTAATCTTATTTTGTTGGAGTTGACAAAAAAGTCCAAATCGGGTTTTAATGGGGTAAGAGAAGCTGGAAAGTTTTAGTTATATTTCATCTTTGCCACAAGTTTTTATTAAAGTAAAATTAATATATTATTCAATTAAAATATTATGGAAAAAAAAATGGATGATTTTTTATGTTTAATTTTTTTAATATTAATTTTTTCCTTTATTCTTTACTGCAAGTATGATATTTTTATGAGAGTACATAAGCTTGGTCTAGGATTATGGACTTTATTCTTTGCAAATTTAATTTTCTTTTTTTTCTCCGTTATTCTATTTATTTATTTTTTATTTTGTTTCTTTTTTACTAGATATACTGAGTAAATATTTATATATTCATAGTGTTTTCAACAAACAAACTGAATACTTGATATTGAATTTTTTTTATTCGTAGCAATTTTTTAGGAGAATATTTATTCTATTGGTTGTCCAAAAGACACATCGTTGATGTTACAAAAAAAAATTTTTATATATTTAAACTGAAGGAAAAAAAAAAACGTGACACAAAGTAATAATATATGAAAAACAACGTCTTAGGTCGATTTAGCAAATGTAACTAATGAAAAACCTCTTAAAATAAAAAGAAAAAAAAAATAAATATAAAAAAAAAAAATAAGGCATCAAAGTCACGTGCGAGACGACTAGTCTTCTTTACGAATTGGGCTTTCAGTCATAGAGTGATATACGAAAATTGACAGTCCACGATGCGATTTCAGTGTCTCAGGTTTTTTCTAAATGTTACAGCAAGAGATGTTATTTACTCTACAAAACTCTTAAGAACCTTGTACACTTTAGAGTAAGACAGTAAATAACAACTACTTTTTCTAGAAAATAATTTTTTTTTATCTGTTAAACTAAAAAACCAACTATACTTTTTATTCTCTTAAATAATCCGGTTCTATTTAAGGTTTTTTTTATTTTTTTTTAACCAATTATATTATTGATTTTAAAAAAATCAATAAAATTACTTTGTAATTGTTTTTATATGTTATTGAATGTTACCTAATTGCCTTCAAATGAAAAACAATATTGTCAGTTAATATTATGATAATTATAGATTAAATTTTATTTGCAAGAATTTAAATGATCCATTATAAAATTAACACTGATGAATTAATTATTATTGATTATTTTTGGCTTTAAAAATAATTTTTTTAATTTATGGACATAATTAAAGAAAATTCAATCAGTCAGTGATAATTGAAAAGTCAAAAATTAATAATTCATGACATGTTTAAAATTGTATACATGCTTTAAAAATATAAATACAAATATTCATGAGTTTAAAAAAAAAAAAAAAAACCATTAGACCCTAGAGAACTGTTCTGATGTGACTTGGATCTTTTCATTTTACGTAAATGCAAATAAGTTTTTTTTCCAGGGGGGATTCATGAGATGAAAATAGAATACAGCCTGACACAAAAATGAGTTTACATTTTTACTAATTTTTCTCTTCTTTTATTTTTAATTTATATTATAATTATTTTTTTTTAACCCTTAAACAAGCTAAGAATTAAAGGGTTACAAAATTATATAAAATGACAAAGTTCAAATATATGACATATGAATGTCATAAGATATTCATAATTTATATTTGATCGATTGTTTTTCATAAGAATATATTCATAACGAAAAAATGAGTGGGGAAAAATGCTTTTTTTTTTTTAGAATAATTTATACTTGGAAAAATTAAATATTAACGAGGCAGGCAATGCAAAATATTCTCATTATAAAACATTAAAATTAATTACTATAAAAGCAATTAAGCAGACAATCAATTTATTAGAGAAATAAAATAAAAAACTATTACTTTTTTTTTTTTTTTGAATTGTCACAATTTATATATATTTTTCTTTTTATTTTATTTCAGTATCTGTTCATGTCTTTATTCTTTTTATAGTCCAAGTATCTTTTACGATGACCCCAATCAAATTAAAGTGATAGCGAAATTCTCAGACTCTGTGTAAAACGTTTCATCGAAACTGCTTGAAAACGTGCTTCTATCACAAAACCTCGAACAACTTAAAGAAAAGATTTGATAAACTTAGTTGGATCTACAAAATAATTTACGCTTTTTTCATTCGTTTTGTATTATTAGAATATAAACTTCATCAAAGTTATTAATTGTTCATAATAATTAAAATTATAATGACAATAAATTCAATGTGTAAATAATTTAAAGTTTTCGAAATAACTTATCGAGAATAAAAACCAACTTATTAATATTGAAATGACACAGATTTACATTTATAAAAATATAAACCTATAATTATCGATTAATATTTACCATGTTCTTGTTACGAAAAAATTTAAATTTCTATAAATTATTTCAATTGAAACCAAAATAAGACTTTGTTGACATTTAGAATAAAAATGAGACTTGCACAAAATTTATTTTAATACAATGAAATTTAGGTTAAATAAAAATTGATGAAAAATGTTGATATACGAAGAAAAATTCCAATAGTTAATTTTTTTTCTTTATTTTTGATTCAGTCGTTACTGGAAATAAAGGGAAATTGAATAAAGTTTCTTTGATCTCGATTGTTAATATTAAAAAATTCTGAAACTAGAAAAATTTTTGTTTTAATGGAACTGTCTGATACAGAATTCAAATTATATTGTTAAATTATTTATTCTATTTATTCGTAAAACATTTTTAAATTCATGTGTTGTACTTGAGCAAATGACAAATAAATGATTAAATTTTGAACTTTGATCAGTCAGTACAAGCTCTTTGAAACAAAGTCTCATATGATAAATTTAAAATGTCTATATGGGATTACATACTCTGTGATACTTTACACCAACTTTGTGAAAAAATTACTCTTTGTTATTCTGTTCGTAAAAAAAAAAGAATATGGATCAATGAAACACAATTTTAATATAAGAAATATTTCTAATTAACACTCCAGGTAAGTTAGTCAAGTCAAGTATATTTTGTACATAAAAAAAATCTGTTAATTTAAAATTACACGTTTAGAATATTTTTACATTTATTTGATAACTTTTTTAATACTTCTATGTGTCTCTTACTTTACTTTACTCTAGTATTTATTTATTCAAACAATAAAATATCATACTTTACCAATTTAAAAAAAAATTATTTAAATTGAAAATAGTCTGAGCTTTAGTTTAACTATTTCTTGTTATTTTAAAAGCAAATGAATAATTAAATTCCATAAACACAATAGTGGTTTTATGCTATTCAAATATAAATTTATTGTATGTAGAAATTTACGAGCATCAACAATTTAACTTTTCTATAAAACTCACTTGTTAAAAAATCAAAAAGATGGTGATTATTTTAGTTGGTGATGTATGAATTTGGTTAACCCGTCTGACCACAACTTTGAATTTTACTATTGCTACTTTATTTGACTGTAAATACTTTTGAAAAGTTTTTATTATTGTTTAATTTGTATTTTTGTTTGCTACGAAAGTTAATTAATTTATTAATCAAAGCTTTGAAGTAAAGTATTTAGCTGATTATAAAATTAGCATATAAAAATTAAATAAAAAATAGGTTAGTTCAATTTAAATAATTACAGTTTGAGCAATTTAATAAAATGCGTTTATAAATAAATGTAAAAAAGAGACAGTTAGTGAGTCAAGTAAAATAAAAAACTAAGTTTAACTATCATCTTTTTTTTGGCAAGTAAATGTCACGTGGATAAGAAACTTTTATTTACTTGAATAAAAAATATTTGTGATGACAATAAAAAAAACTGTACAATCACTGCGTTTACTTTATTTCATTTGAGGAAATTTTTTTTCTTTTATTTGTTAACAATCTTAACTTGAAGTTGAACGTTTCATGAACTTGCTTATGCCATGTAATTTTTTTTTATTATTATTTTTAACTGTTCAAGTGGAATGAGTCAACACTGTAATATTAAAGTTGCGATTTTAACGGTGAAAAGATTTTTCCAGTAAGAAAAACAAAAGAAAATAAAACAGAGATATTTAAACCCATGTAAGATACGTCCAACGTCAATAACACAAATAAAAAATAAATATCATCTTAATGGATAAAGGAAAAAAAAATTTATTCACTTGTGTTTGAATCATTATGTCTCAAGTTGAATTTCTCAGCGAAGATTCAATAAAATAAGTGATTTTTCAAATTGCATTTACTCGACTGTTTTTGTCTTACTAATGAGTACATTGTTCCGTAAATAGAAGTAAATCAGATTTACAATTCAAAATTTTGTATCTCAGCAAAAATTTACTGATTGTTAAAGAGTGAAAAAAGCATAAAAAAGATACGAAAAAATCAATTTTAGTGCTGTTGATTATCACTGTACTTGGAATGTAAAAATAAAAGAGATTTCATTTCTTTTTATTTTTAATAAAATAAAAAATTATAAAAAAATAACAAACAACTCAATTTTTGATAAATATTATTTGTTAAAAATTTATTTATTTAATGTTATTGCTTTTTTTTCTAAATAAAATAGTACAAGAAACAACAAAACACGCAGTTTGAAACTAAGGTTTTAGTATAACGAGTTTCGCACGTGAATTTAAGGGTATCTTGTATATATGAGTACGTTTATACAATCCATGGCCAAGCGTGACTGAAATATCAAGTGTTACCTCGATGATTATCCGTACAACTGTTTGGGGTTATACTTGCATTTTAAAACAACGACAAAACATGCTTCTTATCATACATTTGTTCACGAAAAAACAAAGAAAAAATATCAATATAATTTGAATTTAAAAAATTACTATTTTCTCTCAGTAAAAAAAATTGTTTTAAAATTTTTTGTTTTTATTAATGAAAATAAAACCTTCATTTCATTCTACTCTTTGTATATTTTTTTTTAGACTTGAATTTTTCTTCAGAACAAAATAATTGGCTTAGCATATTTCTGATTAAAGTGCCACTTGAAAATTTTGCTGATCTCAATGATTTCGAATTGCCATAACATATTTTTCCGAATACAGAAGAAAAAAAAAAATCTATAAATCGATTTTCGTTTAATATATATATGTACATAATAAGAGTGCATTCTGTTTTCATATGAACATATTGATTAATCAACTATTCTCCGAGCCAGAAACATCATGAAATAGACAAAAAAAAAAAAAACATAAACGATAAAAGATAAAAAAAAAAAAAATCAAATAAGAAGTTTTGTATTTGAATTTTAAAATTTTTATTTTCAATTTGTAGACAAGATCAACTTTAAAAGTTTTATTTAAAATTTAAATATCAACATGACCCAAGTATCGATATAACGAATAAAAAAAAAAAACTATTTTGAATATTTTGCTCTTCTGTAAAAATTATAAATATATTTTTTTAAATTTATCGTAAAAAAAAAAGAAATTAAGCTCAAAATATTTATAAAATCTAACCTACTTTTCTCGCTATTCAAGTATTTTTTTATTAGTTTTTTTTTTTTCTCGAGTTGTTCATCAAATTTGAATGAACGTACGAAAAAATAGAAACGACAGTAAAGACAAAAGATGAAGTAGAAAAAGATAGTTATCCAGTAGAAAAGGCAAATGAACGTGTTTCAAAATTCTCTCTGTGGATATATACGGAAAAGCCGACACGAGTTCCGGTCGTTGTTCCGTTTCGTCCTTTTACATGCTTCAGAAATACAACACGAAAGGTATAAAATTTTCCTTGCTTTTGCATTAGCATGAATTAAAACTAACGGAATACTACAAAGGCCAAATTACCGAAACCAACTACATATATGTATGCACTACACTGTGTGCTATCTGTCTTTTTTATTTTTGTTGTTTATTTTTAATTTTTAATATATTAATTTCATATTTCACAACTCATTACTTTTTATTATTAACATTTTTATTTAGCTTTGATTTAGTTGGATGGACAGTGTACCTAATACTTTTTACATAAAATTTTAATAATATTGTGGTTATTAATTTATAGCCTCTTCAATCACGTCTAGTCTAAACGGTTAACGAAGTAACTTTTTAAAATCAATTTAATGTTTCATAATTTTAAGTATCGGGCTACTTATAATTTATATTCATTAACGAAGGATCTGTTTGATCAAACTTTTTTCTCTAAAGAAATAATTTACTATTTATTTTTAAACTCAGCTTATATACCAAGTAGAAGAGTCATTTTTTAAAAAATACTCTAGATGAATCGATTTTAAGAAAAGTTTATAATTTAAAGGTTTTCCATGTATACAAATTGATTCAGCAAATAGCAATTTAATACTCGTATTATTTCACGTTTTTTAAAAAATAAATAAATTTATTAAATAAAATATCTTCATTAAACTTATATATTTATATATTTAATTGATAATTTTCCTAAGTTGTTTAAGGGACGAATAATATCACGAACAAAAGTCATTAAAAAATAAATTTAAAAACTCGATATAATTAAATTTCGAAAAATATATTTTTCAAATGAATTTGTTATATTTAATATTTAATATGGAATGTGTAGTTTTATTTCATTTTTTTATTTTTCATCATTAAAACAAAATTATTCTTTATTTTTTTTGAAATATTAAAACGAGTAGGGTCATTATCCCATCATTTAAAAATATTTTATCTATAAAGGAAGTTTGATAGCAGCTAAGTTTTTTTTTTTTCATTCATTTAAAGAATAATATTTTCAAAGATTATTATAGTCTAAAAAGTGACTATACATTACGAATAATTAATTAATAATATCTATGCAAGTTTTTTAAAAAAATTTCGTTAAATTTATTTGTCATAATAAATATTTTTTGAAAACGAATATGTAATTTAATGAATTATAAATTAAAAAACATACGCCACTAATGTTTGTTGAGAAAAAAAAATGATAATTTTCAAATGTCTCTAATTAAATTTTAAATATTTTCATAATTAACTTTTTTTCTATACAATTTTTCTCGATAGATTAGTGAATTGATATAGATTAAATGATTTCAAATATTTGAAAGAATTAATTTTAGGATTAAAAAAATATAATTTCAAATGAAAAAAAAAATATTGACATAACAAAAGAAAAAAATAATTATTTTTTCTATTGTATTGTAAAAATGATATAAAAAATAAAATTGAAAAAAATAAATGAGAAATATTACAACGATAAAGAACAAATAAAAGGGTGAGTTAAAAAAAAAGAAAAAAAAGAAAAGACCTTTCACTGATAATTTTCTGGCATGCACGTATGGCTTGTAGATATTACAATTTTGTATAGTACAAACGGAACAGTGCTTTTCATAAATCATCTTTGGATACAATAACATTGCATGAAAGTAAATTTACAGGGTAGAAAAAGGAATATCTTTTTATTTATACAACGAGTCTCTTCTACTTTCCGGTTGGACCCTCTTCTTGCCACCAAGTTTTACCACTTGCATTCAACGCCTACTGCATATATGTGCACTTGCATTAAGTAAACATCTATCTATGCCACCAATGTTCATGTTTAACAGTGCTCAGTACACTTTGCTGTTATTCAACATTTTTTATTTTTTTTAAAACAAGATACACACACACTTTAACCCACACGATCGCGCGAATAAAATAAAAGCTCGTGATTCACGATTATATGTATTGTTACTATTTTCAAATAAATATTTTTTTGTTTTAACGTTACTTTTTCCTACGTGACTATTTAAAAATAACTAATAAATGTTTGATAATAAACGTTAATTTTTAAATAGATAGCTATGAAATGATAATTATTATTTTAAAACAAAAAAAATATATGAAAACTTTTTTTTTCAAGCTTATAAAATATATTTTCTATTGTATAAATTAAAAGTATAAAAAAAAATTTATACGCTGTATATTGATTTTGATAATATTTAAATGATATAAATATGTATTATTTTTTGTTTTTCCTTTTTATTGATAAAATTGAAAATTTGTATAAAACATGATTTGAGTAAATTTTCATTATATAATATTATTTAAATAATTCTCGATACGAGTATTTATTGTTTTTTCGCATAAAACAATTTCACGCTCAAAGTTTTATATACGTGTTTATATTATATATATATTTTTACATGTAAAGGGAGCATAAAAACCCTCAGTAATCTGTCGTTACGTTCAGGGTTTTAATAAAAGTCCCTTTGTGAAACTCATTTCTACGTCGACGAGTACAGTTTTTATATAAAAGTAACAGCAGGAAGTTTTTTTTTGTTACTGCTTCTGTAAATTTTTTTATTCCTACTTATTCAACCTATTTTTCTTGATAATAATAGCGAAAAACCATTGACCTTGCAAAATGACCATAATGCAAAATGATTTTACAAAATTTTATTGATAAATTAAAAAAAAATTGTTGAATAAATTTATTTCCGAGGATTGATGAGTGACGTCAATCCATTTATTACACAATATATTTTATTAATAAATAAAACTAATATTTTTTCCTCCGAATATCATTGAAATGGTTTTGAAGTTAAAAAAAAAAAAAAAATCTGTATATTTTGTTGATTAAATTCCAATCGATAAAAATAAAAAAAAAATGAAAAAAAAAATCTTTTAAATCACGGAATAACTGATAAAAAAATTTTTTTTTTCCAACAACACTGCGAAACACGATGTTGTGTTATGACTCATGACATTTCACTTTATTTATTTTTTCATTTTAAGGTCAATAGTCATCGAGTGAAAACAATTCTTCACTTCGATTTATTGAAATTTGTGTTGAACACTATTTTCAATTAACAAGGCAACAAAAAATAAAATAAATGTTATTAAAAAATAAAAATATTTACAATTTTAATAATAATAATGATGAAAATACGAGGAATAAATTTAAAAAGTTTGTAAATTGCAAGAATATGAAAAAGAGTAAAAAGTAAATTTTGCAAGTAATAAAGTCTTATTACAAAAAGGTAAGTAGGTATTTTATAAATTATAATAAAGTCCATAAATATATATGTATATTGAATAACGATATGTATATAATAGAAGCGTATTTTAGTGTATCCATATATCAAGGAGTTACTTGACAGTTTCAACCAGGACCACACAACTATCCTATAACCAATTTTATTCAAAAGCATCTTTTACACCCCTCTACAACTTTTGGCACATAATTGATAACACATTGGACCCTTGTCTTCGTGGCTAAGTGAAATTCTTGTGAAGTTTAATTTAATTATATGACCCCCATTGAAGCGATTAATCGTTTTGTAAAATACGTTTTCCAATAGCGAGCCGCCTCTTCGTTTGTTTTATACTTTACTTTTCGAGAGTCACATTTATCGATTCATAAGTATATGGTTCAGAAACTTATATATAAGAACCATTTCTCTTTGGTCTTTAGAGAAAGATCCATTTGCTCTGTTGAATAAAGTTTTTTTTTACAAGTATACAATTCCCACTGCATCACAAGCTTTTCCACATCCACCATATTATATATCCTAGAAAATCTTTTCAATATTTTTCTTTTTTTTTTTCTATTTATTTATTTTATTTTCTAATTTTATTTTTCTTTGGTTCTATCTACTTTGGTTTACCTCAGTCTCAATATATATTTATCTACTTTCACTGTCTTTATTCAATATATATCCCACCAATTTCTAGCAAAATCCCTATAGATATATGGAAAACTTTTGTAACGCGTATACATATACGAATTGTAGAATGAAAGTTCATACTAAAATATCCACTACCCAATTTCGTCTCTCCCTGTACAATTCCCATGAGATATTACATCAAACTTGTACAATACTATATATAGTCATAAGAACTTTAACAAGTATTTTTTTAATAATAATTTTAACGATAAATAAAAACCACATATATACTATTAGGGCAAATGAAACGAGCCATATATACATGGCTTTTTAGTTTCCTCGCATTCTTTGTTATACCTATATATTTTGTTCTAATTGTGTGTCTTGAATGAAAATCCTTATCTTCTCAATGCTATTAAAATTACCTTTTTTATTTTCTTTTCCGTATTTTTAATTAAAATAAAAGTGAACCTGATATTTTATATTGCCTTGTTTGTTTTTTTGAAAAAATTATATTGATAATTTCAAGTTGGTCACACGATGATGATAAATATTTTACTAATTCATTTTTGATATTTTGATTGGGATATATTTCAATTTAATACTTGATATTATCGGAAGACAACGTGGGTGTAGGTAAATGTCGACTTTCAACCTTTTATCTTGATTTGACGTCAAAAAACATGATGCTTGTCAAGTTTGTTCGAATAAAAAAATATATATCAGAATTTTTAATAACCAAAAAAAATTAATTAACCACATGCTCAACTAAAAACAACCACGAATAGCTCAAAAATTTGACAGCAAGTACTTTAAACGATACAAAAAAATTGGCTATATCTGTAAATTAAAATAAAGTGGATCAACTCACCATTATTGCAGCCGATGATTGACATTTTGGATGGATGATTGATAATGTTGGCTCTTGTCTCATTTAAATTCATTCCATCTGCAACAATAAATAGAAAATAAAGTTTTATAATTAGTACAAATAAAGCACTTATATGTAAATAAAATTACAGTACTGAATTTTATTATAAATATTAATCAACTACTATCATCTTGATTATAAACTGATGATATAAAAACTACAAACTATAAGAATTATCTGTGATAACAATTATTATACATAAATGTATTCTATTGTATATTTAATACACCTTCTAATTTAAATTCTCTAAAATTATTCTCACGCACTTTAAATTTTACTTTTAAAGTTCATAGAGAGCGTGAAAGCTGAAAGTTTGCTATACAAATCTTCCAACATACATACACAAACGAAAACTTTGACGTTAAAATAATATTTAAATTTGAAACACATACACAAGAGTATTCATTAAGCAAGCAAAATTTTATTTGTTTTTAATAAAATACATATAATTTTTTATTTTAGAAATTAATTATCATGATTGATTTTGTTTCATAATGGAAAATAATTTTTTTTCACTTTTGTAAAATTCTCATTAAGCTGAAGAGTTGTCTCATTATAAAGAGTTCATAAAATTCAAGAAAAAAGTTTAAAAAAAAGAAAAACGATTGATAATAATGAAGAAATATTGTTTTTTTTTTTTTTTTTTTCTATCCAACGTTCATCAATCTTTCAGAATTTTCCGGAGGTATTATGTTGGCGTGTGCCATCCCACAAAATTATATAATAAGAAAAATGTGATTTGTTTTGTGACTAATCCATTAAGTTCACTATTAAATCGATCGAAAAAAAAAAAAAAAAAAATCATATTCAAGATTTTACTACTCCGAATTATCAATTATCATAAATAATTTATGATATTTCAATAAAGAACCAATTTTTTTTGACGTATAAAATTACATCAACGTACAAGCTTTGGCTTTTCATTATCCTCATTTAGCGTTATATCCTTCTTAATTGGATACATCAAGTGGCTGATTATTATCCAATTGTGAACGCTTGAGATGATCTTCTCTATCTGATACTGATTAACAAAATAAGATTAACCTTTGTAATATAAATACCAGCTAAAACTGATTTTAATCCATTGTACAATGTTCTTTTATTAGAAATATTTTTATTTATTTATAAAAAGTGGCGCACAATGTATACATAAGGATATTAATTTCAAAAGATTATGAACGATAATTAAATTCTAAATATGTTGGATAAGAGAGTGTAGTTTATTATAAATAGAATATATATCTCAGTATACCGAAAACTTGACTAATCAAATTTTAAATGTAATTAAACTTTAAATTATATTTCGTAGTTTGATTGGATGTTGAAAATATCTTTGAATAAATTGAAATAATTGTAGGGATAAATTTAACAAATTGATTGATAGACGATATACGTTCAGTAAATCAATCACACACCACTTTGTTAATGATTGAAATATTTGTACTAGTACATGATCTCCTTTGTGACGTCAACTCAACTGGAATTCATAGATTGCAATTCACTCATTGGATAAATTTGTGTGGTCATATATATAGATCGGTGTATGTTTGATGTTGCGTAGTGTAATATTATTGGGATGAGAATTAGATACTGTATAGAGACAAATTAATGTAACACTGTTATTATTTATGGATGGATCAATTCTCTATGGTCCATATCCAAAATACAATGGTAAACTGTTGATTAAGCGTCTAACTGGCTCAACAAAATCTATGAAAACATTGATGTCAATAAGTGTAATTGTCTTTATAATCCATCGAATTTATATAAATCAATAAATATAATCATCCACTTGGAACATCATACAATTGTATACATTTATTTTGAACAAGTGTAAATTGTAAAATTTATATTATTGTTGTATCTGATAACGAAAAAAAAAAAACTGTTGATTGGATGATAACGTAAATTTGATTCAATTTATATTCATGATACTCCACCTATTTGAAGATTGGTGTATCGAATTGAGTTGTGTATAAATGAAAATAAAAAAAGAAAAAAAAAAAAAGAAAATTACTGAGTGTGCAAGTTTGTTCGTGAGGTAAGTTTACTACTGTGAAATCGATTGGTATATGATGTTGAAGAGAAGGAGCAAGTGAATACAACTAAACTCGATCGGACGACATCACGATAGGAGAAGCATGGAAGAAACTTGAAAACGCATTTGAGACATGAAAAATAAATAAATAAATAAATGTGGATGAAAAAAAAAATTGTAAAATCGATATTCGTCGTATAACCCCAAAAGATTATGTCATGAATGACATAAATCACTGGTGAGTTATTCCAGTGTTGAACGTCAACGTAGAAAAGTTTAGAAGAAAACTAAATAAATGATTTTAAAAAGCTCGACCTAAATTTATCGATAGAATCCTCTTTTGTATGTTGTTTTTACCTGGGTTATAGGAGCTAAAATAATGACGTCAATTTTGAAGTTATTGTAAATCGAATATTACAAGATGGAATAAAGGAATGGAATTTTGATCAAAATTAGTTTTCTTCAAAGTGATTTTGTGATGAGTTATTTGATGCCAATAACATGAATCTGATATTTTTTACTGTGGCTAAAATAATAATAATAATAATAAAAAGAGGGTGTATTTTGAAGGTTTGATATAATATTCTTTTGTAACGTAAACCAAGACACGAAAGATGACATACTAAGCCGAACAGAGAACAATCCCCAACGAGATAGCTCGTTGAAAGAACGCGAAGGCGCATAATGCACACTGAACAATGTTAAAGCATAAATTTTGTGCTTTTACGTTAAGAAATTTGACAAAAGCGTCAGTAGAAGGGATAAAGAGATATTGAAAAAGAAGGAAAATCACGAATTGAATGGCAGAGTAAAGTTCGAAAATGAGAAAATGAAAAGCATCAATTTAGCATGGCAATATGAAATATTTTTTAGGGATAATATGGTGACGTATGAAATCGAGAAAATCTTTCTCATATCCATTGACCAGAAAACGAATAGAAAAAAAAAAAAAATAATATATAGATAGACAGATAGTATTAAGGGTCTTTGATGGAGAGAGAAGTAACCACTCGACGAAAGCGGGTGGTCGTTAAAGTTGAGATATCTCTGGCGTTTTTCCGGTGAATCGTTATATGTTTGCGCTAACCGACTGCCTAGTTCTTTATCTTTTTATATATTTTATATATAGAAGATACTTTGTATATCTGTATACTCGGTGATGACATCAAGCGAAAAAAAAAATAAAATTCAAAAAAATTATAGTTTGCAATTTGTAGAAATCCATTTATCACAAGATATGATGAAAAATACTTGAAATTATTATATGTCATTTTTACGATAGTACAGTTGTATATTTGTCTAAAACTTGTTCACAATGAAATTCTTCTCAATAGTTTCACATTTGTTGAAGAGATCATTTAAACATTTATCGTTTGCGTCAGCACACTCACTTCATGTGATATTTGTCGGCACTTATTTGACCCAACAGATATATGTATACTAAAAAACTACTGAACATGTACACCATTGACACATTGAAACATGTACCGAAAATCCAACAGTTTATGTTCACTTTCAAATGATTTTGGACATTGACACGTTTGGATTTCATAACACCATTGCATCTGTACAACTTTTAAAGTAATTCAAACTGCATTTTATCACTTTTTCCGATACACTCGGTTCCATTGGGTGCTAACAAAAAAATGTTTATATATATAGTTGAACAATTTGGTGCCCTGAAAATTCGCATGGATGATCAATGTTGGTTTAACTGTGTTCAACTAGCTACCAAGTTCGACAGTTGTCGATTTATTGCAATTGCTCATGAACGCGAAAAACGTTAATGCCTTTTTTATTTATTTATTTGAAAAGAATACAGACAAAAATACACGGTGTGTCTGACTCAAACTCTTCAGCAGTGTTTCGTGAGATGGCCTGCAAATGAATCCACTGGGTATCCTCTCTATGTTTCAAATAAAAATATAATAAAAAAAAAAAAAAAAAAAAGTATACACTCACGGTATATATACAATGGAATCCTCGAAATTCGACAGAAGTAAATTTATTGTTTACGAAAAAAAAAAAAATTGTGAAATCGAAATCTAACTTGAACTCTGACAAATCAAATGTACAGAGGTATATTTTCAAAGAATACATGGTGTTATATAATTATTTTTAAAACTTGAATCAAATAAAAAATATAGGTCATTTTTTTTTATTCTTTTCAGACGTCAATAATTCTATTTCGAGTTTTTGATCCTTTTTTTTTACATTTTTGCTCCAACATATAGATAATCTTCTTACCCAATTTTGTCATTTTTATATTTCATAAAATATAAAATTTATAACAATAAAATCGAACGAATATATAAATGTAAATTTATAGCTAAAAAAAATTGAACGAGCTGCTAATAATGTGATGGAAATTATAATTAGCATTGAGAATGTTAATAATTTGATAAAATTTATTGGAGATATAACAAAAATGTCGAGTATTTAAGTTTCATCGGAACATAATGATAAAATTGGCAGTTTTGAATTTCCTCTGAGGCAAACAAATATATACACGCAAAAGTACCATGTGGTGGTTGAAATGTACTTGTTATATACACTAACTCGAGATAAAATTCATATTTATATATCCATTTATATACAACATGGTATATAATAATATATTCACAGAGAAAGAAAGATAAAAAGGGAGCAGACAAATAAATATATAGACACATATACAAACGTGTATAAATGTACGTTGCCCTCTGCACGATCACTCGGTAAATTTTAACCACGTATTTTTTCCATCCTCTCACCTCTCACATTTACCATTGAATTTGTCCACAAATAAATAGACATTGTATATAGTCTAGTCCGCCCTTTTTACGTCCCCACATTGCATCGAGCAATGCTGATGACCGCGACGAAATTCACGAGCCATTTCAAATGCCCGACACGTTGGTGTTACAAAAAATAAATGAATAAATAAATAAATAAAAATAAAATAAAAAGACTGATGAAGTGAAAAATATATATTGACTGAGAATGTAGGAAAAATAAAATTCAATTGAAATAAAATATAAAATAGTTGGTGAACATTGATACTGAATCAAAGGTGAAGTGGTCTTTTGTCAAAACAACTGTAGAAATGCTTTGAAATTTTTATTTATTATTTATTTATTTGAAATCGTTACTGACAGAGTTATAAATGAAAACGTGAATAAACTCTTGAATACTGAGGTTTAATCGTTGGATTCAATAATTTGATTTTTATTGTGCTATTTAAATTGTTTTTTTTTTTTTTTTTTTTTTTTCATTTTTTAGTTTTCAATTAAAAAAATAATATTGATGCGATTTGGATAATAAAAAAAAAAATAGATAGAATTATTGTGATGGATTAATTGTTATCATACGATCACAATTTGATATTGCTGATTTGATAAATTTGATTTGAGAAAATAACTGCAATGATTGATAAGAAAAAACAACAACAACAAAATTGAATTAAGAATTATAGAAGAGTGCTAGTAAAAGAAACTAGAAAATTCAAAAATCAATTGAATTAGAATGAAATAAAACAGCAATGTCTTGCTCATCATGGCTCTTATTTTTGATGGTGGAAAGTTGAGAAGGATTCACAAACGTGGCACGACTACATGATCATTTTACAAGCACGACTCTCGACGTTTCACAATTTTCCTAATGGCACGTTTCCAGAATTTTGATACCGATTATGATCTTCAAAGTGGAATATCACAATTCTTGCTTAACCAAGTCGAGTTTATCGCTCTCAACATACAACATTCTCATATCTCATAGCAATTGGATATCAAAATCGTATTACAAATGTCAAAATAAATTTCCCTCTGTTTTTCCATTTTGTTTTAACCATTTATTTATGAATTGTGTTTACTTTTTTCTTTATCATTTTTTACGTTAATCTTTTCTCTTTGAAATTCCCCATGAGAATATTAATACACTCAAAATTTTAAAATAGAAATAAATAACAAAAAAAAAATTGGTAAAATTTTGTGCCAGACAAATTGATGCTGTAGAGTATTTTATTTTTTAAGCATTAGTCTGGATGGAGATTGAAAAATCCTGGAGTATTATTATCGCGTATAAAATCGGTTTACGAGAGGCATTATGTCTGTTCGCACTGTTTTATATATATTCAGTGAATTTTTGTCGAGCTTTTTATCTGATATACTCAACGTACTCATGATGATCTTCTTTTGAAAAACTATGAGAGTGTTATGTACTAACAAGTATATATGTTTAAAAAAAAATCTTTTATTTTACTCTGACAAGCATTAATTTGGGATAATGTGCCAATCGTTAATAACATAATCAACTAAACTATTAATAATATATTCCAGCCTAAACTTTAATTCCTCAAAAAAGTCATTTCCTATTTTTTTAATGCTCGTAATTGTGCATTTATATTGCTTCGATATTCATTTTTCATTATATGAAATTTATTATATATTTAAAAATAAGAATAAGATAGTTTATGTATAATGCAAGTTGAACTATATTGGATACGTATTCATAAAGCCCCAAAGGCACCAAACTCATATATTTTGTCTGTTGCAACAGTAACTAACAATTCGTAGTTTGTGGGTTACCGCTATATTTTCGTCAGTTGATTCTCTTGGGTACTATGAAAACCACCGATTTATTGTTGGCCTGGTGCTTCATTCAACATCTATTTGAAATGCCTAAATATCTTACTCAGCCGTTAAGCGATATCTATAAATTTTATTGCTTCTACAACATATCAATAAATAACTTGAACTATATTCATTTATAATATGTTAAAATATTCAAATAAATATTATTAAAATTATTTATACTTGATAATAAAAATGCAATAATTAAATACGCGAATGAACATAAATTTTTAGGAAACAAAATCATATTATATAATTGAATTTAGATATGAAGGTTTATAATAAATATTTTTATTGGCAGACATTTAACACTTTAACCGAGCAAATTTGATGAAAATGATAAGATGGGTATGTGCACTTGGCACAATGATAGGTCTGACATAGAAAATCAAATATAAATATGAAGATGCTCAGTGCACACATTTGAAAAAAAAAAAAAAAAATACCAATTGGGTTTATCAATAATAAACTCCGAAACCGAAATAAATTAGCTTTAACTATATTATATTTTTGATTTCAAACTTGAAAATATAAATAAACCATCAATTTGTTATTTTAAACTTTTTTTTTATTTCATTTTTTTTTTTGTTCAATTTTTTCTTTGAATCTGGTTTTTCCAAATGCCTTGGGCATTTATTTTAAATGACTTGGAAATTTCAGTCAAGCATTATCAGAATAGGAGGGTAAAAAGGATAAAGAGGAGGTTGAGTTTGGTTGCCGACCGTTATAAACGGAATTAATGGAATTTCTCAACTAGAAGAATTGGAGAATAGCACCAAGGATAACGAATTTTGAAACGTGGGAAAAGTCGTGGGGATGAAAGCTCTATTATGTCATTTCGGTATTGTCCCTTTTTTAAATATTTTTTTTTCGTCTCTAATATATTTTTCGGGTAAAAAATAATGTACTAGACATATAGTTTATATATACCACTATAATTTTAATCTCGGTTGACAGTATTTTAATGAAAAAGAAAAATAAACTTTAACAGAATTTGAAAAAAAAATATATCGTTTTACTTGAGGTGAAAAATTAACAAATTGAAGAAATGACAATAGGGTAAAATTAAATTATTGGTAATTGTATTTTATAGAATATAATTTGTGTTTACAAATTGATAAACAAGACAATTATGATTAATGAAATAAAATAAACTAACTGACTTTGACTGACTGCTTGAGTCACGAATCATCATTGAGTCTATTATTAACACACAATACTAATTAGTAAATACTGTATGGTTATGTGAAGTTGGTATATACATATCTCATATTTATAAATATTACGTTGTAATGTCAGAATGTATTTAGATTGACGTGAAATTTAATTTATATGTGTTATAATCGTGTGGCGCCGTGTGAGTCGCGTGATATTCCGCAGTGCAGACATTTTCAATCCAAAAACAAGTAAAACCAAAAGTTGAGCCAGTAAGAAGAGAATAGAAAAGAAGAGGAAAATATAAAAAATAATAAAAAAAAAAATTGAATAAAAGAGAAAAGCGACTTGCAGTTGTAGCGGGTGCACAAACTACGAACCAGTAAAACCCAAAAGCCCCAGGCTGGTTGTGTTTTAAAGGATCTGGTATCCTTATTCAACACTTGCACACAAAACAACTACCCTTATACTTTGAAAACTCTCCAACACGATCAAAATTCTGTGCTCACCTTCTTTTTTTTTTTCTATCTTACTCTTTCACTTTTTTACTTTGCACACATTTTATACATACAGATGTATACATTAACATGTCGTTAAAAATTATTCACCAAAGAATTGGATATAGGTGAAAATGTTAAAAAAAAAATAAAGTCATTTTATGATAATTGACGTAAATTACTGGTAATTTTAAACTTCGCCAAATGTACTTTAACACGATATGAGAAAAATAAGATCAAACATTCATAAACACACTTGAAAATAATACCACTAATTTAATCAAATTTAATTTCAATAATTTTGTATATTTAAAAAGTAATTAATAAATATATTTTTATAATTGTTCTATTGAAAGACTATTTTTTTTTTTTTTAATATCCTCGTGCAAGCTCTGATAAGTTAATCACAATTTTCAGCTGTTATTTTTATTCAACTTTTATTTACAATCTCATCAATCTAAATTTTTGTCTGAAAGTGTATATTTTTTTTTTCTTTATATAAAAGATCTATTTTACTATTTAAAATTGGGTATCTATCAATTCGTCTAAACCACAAAAGATTCATCATTCTTTTCGTGTATTTATTTTCGATGGCTATTCCAATTTATTCGCACATCACCCGAGTAAATAAAAAATCCAGCTCTATCCAACGGTGCATGCCAGTATATTGTTTTTATTTTCTTTTGATCTATTTTTCTATTTTTTTTTCGGAACAATGAAACATCATATACATAGCGGCATCATATAGTGCTTGTTTGGTTATATTTATTTTGTTTAAATTTGTGTATTTTTTGCATTGAATCTGTTTTTTTATATATTATTTTTTATCTATTTCAGGCTGTTTGATTTGGTGTGTATTTTTATGGTTCTTTGCATTATTTTTGCTCGGAGTAGCAAATCCCTGAGGCATTCAATTTACCTAGGCATATTCATGGTAAATGTAACATGTATACATGCGGTCTTGCATAGTTAATATACATCCATACATACACCGTTACTTTTAAAATAAAATAGGTGGATGAGATGGAAATCGACGTATCAGGTTTTGGTACATACGTTTTTGTGGTTTGTTAATATCTACAGGATTATATTTTCTCTTTTGCGGGCACAATATATTACTGAGTTTTATGGTCCATAAAAAACATGAATTAGTAATTGTTAAATAATAAATATAAGATAATTCGACAATGAAAAAAAAAGCAATTATGAAATTTAAATTAACGGCAACTTTTTTTTTTTTGCATGTGAATATTGAATAATGATTATTAATTATTTTTTGATATATATTATTATTTTTTTTAATAAAAAGAATGTTTTTTTTATTTTAGATAAATTTAAACGTCACTATTTTTTGAATGAGGTACTTTTTTGTTATTTTACCGGTACAAATTTTATTTTAAATTTTTTCTTTTTCACTCTTTTTTAATATTTACTTTTTTTTTTTTTACTTTATACACTTGCATCGTGAAGCGGAAAATAAAATAAGGTCATGCGTATTTCAAATCTAAAGCATTTTGCAATGAGACTTTTTACTTTTTTATAAAACTATTTTTGTCGTTTGTCATGTTGTCGTGACATGAATATTACACAGTACTTATTTATTATTAAATTCATTTTATTTATGTCGTTTTCAATTGTAACGTAATGAAAGTATAACGAGATTTATACTCCTATAATTGTCATCAGTTATAGATATTTACACTATTTTAGTAAAATGTCACTTCTCAAAGTTTGGAAATGAGGTCATATTGTTTAAAAAATATTTATACAACTTTTTATTATTAAAAAAATATTTTCTTCTACAAAGTCAAATTGTTAAAAATAAATAAATGTCCTGAAACAAAACACGAGAAAATAAATGTCCTAACAATTATTAATTCTTCAAAAAAAATCCCAAAAGCTCTAATTAAATTTATATCAGTTAATTTTTTTTAGATTCTCTAAATAAACTTTCTAGTTAAAAAATAAAGAATATTTTTCAATCAAAAGAAAAAAAAGCTACTATTTTGATTAAAAACAAATACTAGCTAATTTTTATTTATTCGAAAAAATAAATTACATTAATTAAATGTAAAAAAAAAACTTGTAAATTTGTTTAATTTCAATTAAACTTTATTTGTTAATTTATTTTTTATTTCAATTATAATATTAAAATAAAATTAAATTTGCTTCAAATAAATAACAGTATACCATGTGGTTAATTGAGTTTGTACACAATTCCATTTTATTTACATGTCACTCGAAACTCATAAATGTATATATATTGTTTTTTTTATGTACCAAATTTTTTTTTATCATTGCTTTTCATAGCACAATACACGAATGATGTGAATCTCATATTCGCTCTCAATGAATTTATAATTATTATCAAGCGAAAGAGAAATATATATAAAGTAATAGAAAGCAATGTATATAAACTAATCAAAAAGTTTTTGAATAGTGCGACAGTACTTCCGGCTAATATCCTCATCGTTATGCGGTACAATTTTCAATCAGTTTACGGAAATGGTACAGTCACTGTGAGGCTAGTTGCAAGCTCTCAGACGGATATGAGATTCCTTGCTGGTACCCACAAAATTCTACCACCTGAAGATATTCACTTTCTATCATTTCTACTATACAAAGAATAAACCTATAAATATATATATACTCATCATTTATCACTAAATCATTATACCTTCTCACGGATATTGTAATCTTAATCGGAGTGTCTACTCATATCTACTATATAATATCTCGTATGTACATAGCTACATACATATTTAACACCGACTTTTATCGACAAGTGCATAGAATATATGTATATTTATATGTAAAAACGTTATTCAATCTTCCATTCAATCGCGCTTGAATCCTCGTTGAATATTCCATTCCCGTACTTGGATTATTATTTAGTATGATTCTTTGGTAAATGATTTATATTTAAAATGAAAAATATATGCTTTTTATTATTGGTAATTTATATGAAGGTTTGTTCGATTTAATTGTTAAATATTTATAATTATGTCAACGGTGTTATCTATTTTCATCTACATTTTATTTTACCAAGTAAAATTCACTAAAAAATTCATTTTTAATCGATTTTCAATTAATATTACTTCCAACAGATAATAATTTGTGATTCTTCGTTGACGGAATTATTAAGTAGCGAATAATTGATTTAACAAAATTGCACTATAGACATATTTTTTATTCTATTATAATATTAATAATCTTTGCGAATTAAAAAATTTAAAAAAAAAATAAATTCTAATCAAATAATGTTTTGAAAATAAAATGTCTCTATTTTTTTAAACAATGATAAAAAGTTTTTATGGGGATTTGGACGTAATTGTGGTGCCAGTGGATATATCAAAAAGGGTTAAGGAGCCAAAACGAGGAATAATTAAAGCCAGTAATGACACAACATTAGAATGGATGATGACATTGGTGAAAGCATCTCTATATACATCTAGACTCAAATTCGTCTACCCACTCTCATTTAACATCTCCCGAGTGACATTAGTTTCGAATGATGTCGTTAACGATATTGCCGACATTACACCTTACTCTTCTACTGGCCATCAACAAAATGAGAAAGATGAATCATCAAAATTTTAAATCAAAATAAAAAAAAAATACTAAATTTAACCGAGTAAAACTTAATCCTTTTTTTATTAATTCAAAAATAATAATAAATAAAAAAAGTAATCCGGCTTATAACATAATTTAATTATTATTACTGGTATTTAACATTTTTTTTTCCACTGCAGATTAATACTACAGCCAGAAATAGTTATAAAATTTAAAATGGTACATTAATGTGTATAAAAAAAATAATATATATTTATGCATTTGTAGTGTGACATGTCAGGAATTTAATTAAGGGTATTCATATAAACTCGAAGTAATTATGCCAGCAGCATAATTTGAAAACGAACCCTTCAGCATTGTTGACAATTCACATAAAACCACCGATGTAAACTTAAAGATCAAACATGCCAAAAAATATTTCAACAACTATTATTATGATAAAGAATAAATTATTTAAATTAAAAAAAGAAATAAATAATAATAGAAAAAGTATTTAAAATAATTGGATAACGTTTTGGTTGGCATATTATTGTTGTGAATATTTTTCTATTTTTTTTTTAAAAACTTATATATTTGACATAAACGAATCACGAACTGTACTCAGTTATATTTTGTGACTGGCTGTAAAGTTGACAGCTTGTCATGCAGATATTTGAATGGAAAAAAAATTAAATAATGAGATTATAAATTTTAAAGTTATTGGTATATTTTTTAGTGATGCATGTTGCTGTTTTTGTTTGATTTAAAATATAAAAAAAAAAAAAAAAATGATTATTTTATGTTATAGAAATAAGATAAAAGGATATCAACGAGACTGAGGTAATTATTAATGAAAGTAAACTCTTTGTAGTTTGCGACCGACAGGCAATTTCAATGCCCTTTGTTAGTTTCAAACAATTTTCCCATATACACTGAATTCTAAATTTGAATTTAAACTACTCGGCTCGTTAAGCTTAAAGCGCACTATGCAGAACACCCAACATGTCGATCTCCAATATTCTCAATTTAGAAACTCTCTGAATACGTGGATTGTAATGTTTTGAAGCTTTATTTTTTGCCAAACAATTTTCCAATGTAACACCAATGACAATTTAACAGGTCCACCAAAATTACTCTCATCGTTTGATATTTTTTTTTACATTTTAATTATCTTTTGTCTCGTATTCACTGTTCATTGATTCATCAGGTCATTGACTACTCATTCAGAATTCAATTTTGCTCAAATTTATTTTCACTTGGAATGTATATTGACTGGTAAATAAAGCTCAAAATAAATAACACTTGCAATATTGCTGAATTTTTTTTTTTACTTATAAGTAGATATTTACTATCATTGAAACCGAATAAAATGAAAACAAAAAACAAATTCTTTATACCAAGTAGATGGTAAACTAACAGCGTTAATTATTTCTTCAAGGCTTTTAAAAGTTCTTTTCTTTTTTTTTGAAAATTAAAGTTGAAAATAAAAAATAAAATAAGTAAAAAGAAAAAGCTCGAAATTTGTCATACTTTTTTACTATCCAAATAAAATCATACTATATTTTTGAAATTTTAAAAAACTCTTTTGGGTTTAGGGGTATGTACTAACTGAATATGAATCATGTACTTACATGTGAATAAACTGAACTGAATTTAATAATAATACAAAATAAATAACTTTCAAATGTATTTCCTCGAAAACAATTTTTTAATAATAATCCGGATTTGATTATGAAACATTCAATTGATTGATATACCCAATAATAGAGTTGCTAAAATACTAATGATAACCCAGCATCTGATTTCCCAAGTGAATCAATTGATCTGGGCATAAATTTCCCTCAAAGTTTCGTGCTAAATATATACAGTTCCTCGAATTATTGAAACTTGTTAAAAGCAATATGACTATTTCAATGTATTAATATTAGATATTAAAAAATAAATAAAATGAAATAAATCATTCAAATTTAAAAATATACAACAGATATATTCAATTTAATTGGGTAATGTTGACAATAAGTTTTGATGAGAGATATGTTTATCAGTGCAAAACATTTCTCGACAATTAATTCACAATTTTGTATTGTTGATTATTCATTCAACAGCTCACCTGAGCAACATCATAACAAGTTTCATAAACTTAGTCTTGCGTTAATATTATAGTTAATATTCTCGACTTTTTTACTCTTTAATTAAATGACGTTTCATCTTAAAGTTGTTTAATTTATTTGCATGTCAAAGTTAATATCTAATGTCTTATTGATGGACAAAATCAAAGTTTCATTAAATAAAAACTTTTATAATTAATTCAAAATCAAATATACTTGTATTTTAATAAATTTATTTGAGGAAGAAAAAAAAATACTGTCATTATATTTGAACTCGGTTGACTTTTGGGAATCGATTATCATGTAAATTATACTTTCCGGTATGTGAATATACTCAAGCCCATTTTCATATTGTTCCAAGGGGAATTACATAGGTATATATATTATTGGAAAATATAATATCCGCTTCAAAAAGATCACGTACGTACATGAAAACTTCATATGAAATCATTGTGAAATTCAGGTTTATCTCGTTGACTAAATTGATAGATCTTGTCTGTGACAAGGTTTTCACGGTGTATACATACGAAAACCACACGTGAAAACGTCACCTCACGACTAGAAACTTTCTTGAAACAAAAGAGAAGAAGAAGAAGAAGAGGGCCTTTTTGAATATTGGCATTTCTCCAAAACTTTGTGGTAGAGAAAACAGCCAAGTAAAGCAAATACCTTCTCTTGTTCTTAAAGGACGATGGGTTTAAACAGATGAACCTGAACAAAGGACAAAGTGTGGAATGAGTAGATTTTGCACATGAGGTATTTTAAAGATTATTGGAGTTTTTAAAATGAGTTGAGCTCAATTTATACGAGATGAAAAAAAAGGGAGAAAAATATATACAGTTAACTAGGGTAGTATGAATATTTACATAAATTGGAAAAATTAACAATAAATATGTTAATAAATAATTAAAAAATATTGTCAACTAATTAACTAAATAATTTTGATAATATAGATAATAATTGTATTGACTAGGAATACGTGTTAAGATTGACAACGACAAACCACCAAGGTAACTGTAATGTTGAGAGGATCAGAGATGAACAACCACCCCAAAAATCAATGAGACAGCAACTCAAGACCATGTCATGCTGGATTAGCAAGAAGAACATATCACCAATAGCAAGATGTAGTAGGTTAGTCTTGGATAATCTCAAGTCTTGTCCAGAATCAGTATCACTATCTTACTGTTGATGTATTTAATTAATTTACAATTCAACAAAGAATTAAAGACCAGAAAAATTTGATGATTACAAATAATATAAATAAGAATAAACTAACTATGCGCACATGATGTGAATATTCAATTTATAAAATATTTAATAAAAAAACTTGAGGTGAAAAAAAATAATTAAAATTAGTTATGAATACACAACGTGATGTTCCTTGTATAATTAAATTTTTTTGACCTGATTTTTATTATTCTAGAATATTTAAATTTAATTTACATGTTATTTATTTTTTATTTATATGGAATATTTTCAAGAATTTTCCTCATTCATAATTAGGTTAAAATTAATTGAACAGTGAATGAAAGAAAAAATTTTTCATTCAGTTATTATATTAAGTAATCGATAAACTTTATTAAATTTTATATTAAATTTTTTTTTTTGTTATTTTAAACAAATGCCAATATTTTTTAATAATAAAAAATTTAGAATAAAAAAAAATGTATTAATTTATGTAATTTAATTATTTGTTGCTATAATGTTTTGAATTAATTTTTTTTTATATTTTGAATACAAAATAAATTGAAGGAAATATAGTAAATTTAATCGCGAAAGAATTTTCTGCATTTTTATTAAGTAAATTTTCTGAATCTATCGAAAAAGCAAAGTTGAGATTAAAGTCTGTATTGAGTAGCAACGCTTGCTTCCTGAATATATCATGGAGCTCAAAAGTATAATGAAATGAAAAATAAAATAAAAAAAATATATAAAATAAAATTAAAAATGATTGTAGTTAGACACAGATGTCACATCTCCAGTGTATTACCATAAAATTGTAGTGGCAAAACATATAATAATAGAATGAAATAAACAAAAAATCAAAACAAAAAAAAAGAAGTATTATTATAACATATCTTTTAGTTTTTAATATAATATAAATATAATTTGATTAAAAAAATAAACTCGAGCATTAAAATTTAAATAAACAAACAATACAATGAATTATCTCATTCAGGACATTTGAAATTTAATATCAAATGAAACTAACAAAAAAAAAAAAAAGATTGTTCATTTAGTTTCTAGCAAGTGTGACGTTGTAATTTATTGCACACACAATGAACAATTAGACTTGTGATTTACGGGTATTTTATTTCAGTTTGTGAAACCTGAACGTAAATTAGAACATCACTATTGAGTGTTCAAGTGAAATTTTTATAAAATAATACTATTAAGAAAATGGTACAATGAAAAACACTTTGTTATAAATAATAATATTTATCAACAAAAAATAATAGTTTATAAATTAAAAATTCATTTATACGTCAAAGTAAATTTAATAATTATTTCACTTTATTTATAGAGAACTTTGTTTTATAGAAAAACCAAAAATAAATTCCATCTTGCCAGTAAAATAGAAGCAAAACTGACAAGAAAAAGGAAAAAAAAATTAAATGAAAACGTAAAAGAACGAGAAAAAAATAAAAAAGGTGAGAGAATGAGAGGTAAAAATATATAATAAAATATCATGAGAGGCCTGCAGCCTTAAGGCGATGTCTTCAATAAGATGGCCACAAGAAAAAAAAAATTGGCAAAGTTAGATTGCCAAAAGTTTATTTAACTGAATATATAACCTTATGACCCAAAAGACGAATGTCTAGACTTTTTATTTAAAAATGTTGTCAATTAAATATTAATAGTAAAATTGAAAATATAATCTAACCTCTTTTGTTCAATCTATTATAAAAATAAATTTATTGAAAATAAAAATGATTTGATTTTTCATGTTCAGACAAACGTCAGTCATTATAAAATAAAACAAACTTTTGAAATCAAACTCAATTGGAATTAAAAATGTAAAAATAATAATAAAACGAAATTAGACCGGATTACCAAGTATCAATTTAGCTCAACTCTAGACATACATTAAATATAAATTCATCACACTAAAAATATATCATTAAAAAATTGACATTTCCAAGAAATATTAAAAATAATAAATTCAGTGATGATGAAAATAATTTATGACCCCAAGATCCCATTCAGAAATCAGATATCAATAGAATAATCATAGAAGTTTCACCGAATAAATGAATATGTATGTATATAAATATTAAAACTAAAAAAGAAAGAAATCGAAATAAAGAATTATCGCTTGACCAGTTGTAGAACGTGGTAAACAGTGATATGAAAATTAATCGATAAAAAAATAATAATAAATGGCTTAAAAAAAAAAGGCAAATAACAAAGAAAATTACCAAAACGATAAAAAGCAAACTGACGAAGACGGGGAAAAATTCTGTTCGTTTTGTCTCTTTACTTTTATATTTTTCGTTTTTTATTATATCTACCTCTTTTATTTTTTTTTTAACTACCAACGATGGTGCTCTCGTTATCGAGTGGCCCACAACGAAAGCTCGTTGAATCGTAAATTTCAACTCTTTTTTTTCTACCACTTTCCCTTCATTTTGTAATCCTCCTCCTCCGTATCACTTTTAATTATGATATTTAGAAAAAAATGAATTTATTAATAAGATATTTCATGAATTTATTTGAATTTATTTTATAATAGATGAAACTAATTTTGCTTGGCACGTATTAATCTTTTTTTTTTTATTCTCAATCAATTTTTGAAAAAAGTGTGATTTTTTTTCAATGCAACTTCAGGATGCATGGCACTATGATTTTTGAAAAAAAAATGAATAAATGGATATTCGTAAATACAGTTCTTGAATTTTTCAGGTAAAACCTGTACTTAAAAAATTTCTTGGGGGGATGATTCATGAATCGCGTGCACTAGTACCCTATGTATACGAATTTTTTATTTTTCATATATGCGGCTGAACTATACATTAAACCGGACAACAGTATATTCTCTAATACAAGAGACTCAACTAAAAAATTGAATAAAGCACCGCTTGAAGGCGTGCATTTAAAAGTAGATGGTTTAAGTGAAAAACTCAATATTCAGTCAGGCCTTTGTGTTTGGATCATACTAGAATTGGAAAAAAGTATACGAGTATGCAATAAATGTCGATATGTTTTAAAATCATTGTTTGAGGATTTTTTCCATTCCGAATCGCGAAAGGGAAGGCTTACGAGTAAAAAAATTTTTTTTTAGTCAAAATTTCTCCGGACTTTCTTCTTTTCTCGACGTTTCATAACATTTCGAGTTAATTAAGACAATAAAAAAAAATTTTTTCTGGAGCTAAGACAATCGTGAAAAATTTAGCCAGAATCCTGAAAGGGAAGGCTTATGAGCGAAAAAAAAAATTTTTTAAATCAATATTTCTGCGGGCTTTCTTTTTTTCTCGACGTTTCAGAGCATTTCTAGTTGATTGAGACAATTAAAAAAAATTCGTTGGAGATAAGGCATTCATTGAAAGTTAGTCGGAACCTCGAAAGGGAAGGCTTATGAGTGAAAAAAAAATTTTTTTTTATTTACGCAAAGCGCGCCAATCGTTCTGGTGTTATGTATTTTAGGTGATGACGTGAATGATAATAATAAATTAATGATATATATCTTTGGTGGTCGAGCCCAGATATAACGCATATAACTCATAATCGTGTTATGCATGGCATATGGGCTTTGAGGGCCCTTTGGATTATGCGGAAAATAATTCTAGTTTACGCATATTGACACCAATAATAGCCTTAACGGAAACTATCTCTCGGTAATAAGCTCACCCGACTCTTTTTCAAATATCTACTTTGACGCAATTTATCAACATTTTTTATTTCAATTAATATTTTTTTACGAAATTAAAATTATTGATAAAATTTTTTGTAAAATGAATATCACTTTAAAGATAATATTTTTTTTTTTTCCAGCTCAACCGAAGCATAGTAAAAACGACAAATATATGGAATATTTTTTATTTTAACTGACGTGCGGTTTTTTATAAAACCAAAGATTTTAAATTTTTTTATCTAGTTGAATTTTTCTTTTTATAAAAAAAGAGTTATCTAAGGATTATACCGTGATGGTTTAACGGATATTTGTAAAAAATTGTAAAACAAAAAGAACAATAAAAAAAAAAATATGAATAATAAAAAAGATTTTTTTTCTTTTAACGCAAAAGTAAACATTTGAAAAGCTGAAATGCAGATGATAAAGCTATAATATTCCAGAGCTTATTTATACATCTATACAATAATGAAAATTAAAATGAAATTTTTAATTTTTTTTTATTACCAAGTATTTTCCAATATGTAGTTTGGTCTTTTTTTAAAAAACAAACTAACTTATAATGATAAATTTTAAAAAATATTCGTAATTAAAAATAATTCCGGAATAATAATTTAAATTTCGAGAACTATGTAATTAAATGTATTGTTATAATACGGAAAATAACAAAACAATATAGCTTGTATTATAAAATGTAAAAAAAAAAATAAATAAATCTGAAATTCAAACTCATTGTACATCAGTGAATTCCCATCAGACCAACAGGAAACCGCAAACACGAGATAGTAAAATTTATCAATTTTGTATATCTATATGTGAATATATACACGTATATTTTGAAAAGGAAAATCGGGAGGATGAGAAGGGAAAGGAAGTGGGTTTTATAGAAAATTGGTATGGAAGCACCACTAAACAGAGGGGCGTTTCACAATCGTTGACGCTTGACGATAAACACAAACACGATGGACGCTATAGTTCATGCTTTTTGTTTAGCCAGTTACGTGATAATCAGTATGCTCCTATTTAATTGAAAACCAGCCAAATGAACTGTCCCTGATTGTAATCAATGAATGAAAAAAAAAAAAAAAAAATTGATTCAATATATAAAACTAAAATTAAATGAATAAAAATAAATGAATTTATCTATTTTAATTATAAAAAATAATTTGTAAATTATAATTTAATTAAAAAATTTATATATGTAATTGTTATTTTATGTCATTAAATTGAAAATAAAAAATAAATTAATTAAAGAAAAATTAATACAGATTATTGGGAATGATTGGCAGGTGATTGTAACTACCTTTATTGTCGTTTAACCAAGGTAGATATTAAACAACTACGGCAATCTATCGGATCGAATAATCCAACAAGCGACATTCAATAGAAGCTACGATCAAAAGCCTCTACATGCAGGATCTCTCGTTGGATAACGACATTAATTGAATTGAGCGAGGACATGGAGTGTACCCCGCGCGTTATTCTATTACTAAAACAGCCATTGTCTTTTGTGGTTTATAGTCTAACTACCATCTACCAACCAACCACCAACCAACATGTATCTCTCACTCATACCTCCCTCATCTCTTTATTGACCCTTTCAATCGCGGCTCCACGCTTTTCACCCAATATAATTTCTCTTTTCCTGTCACTGTCTCACATGAAAATTCATCACACACTGCAACACACACGCAATCTAAACACCATTCAAAATTTATTTCTATATATAAATTTAGTTGGATTGGGCGACGACACCTCGTTTAAATTTTATAGATAATTGATTGTATTATTAATTAGAATTATTTATTATCGTTGCAATTAATTGTGTAAAATATTTTAATAAATATAAAATATTTGTTTGTTAATTTTCAATTTAAATATGATAATGGTTTTAATAATCGACTAATATTATTAACAAGTAGTTTAGAACGTTATTGTAAACGTCAATTGTCAGGTGTCTCTAAAATAAGTTACGATCAAAGCACAACAAAAAGTGACACCAAATGCTGTACTATGCATACATGCCACTCGTTGAAATATACCCTTAAGCATTGTGCCATTTCTACCTAACAATTTACTCAGTACACAAACACACAGTTATACACACACGAATGTGTTTTGTACCTGTATGAACTGTATCAATTTAATTGCCTAAGGATTGTCATCTTCTAAATGTAATAATATATAATTGATTTTCGACATAAGACGTCATTAGATAACATGCAATACGATCTCGGATAATTGCAGTAGGTTGAATAAATAAATAAAATAATAGTTGGAAATTAGGTATTAAAATTGCACAATGTAATTTAAAGAAAATTAAAAAATTTACTCACCAAGACAGCAAATGAGAAATGTCCAATGTGCAGGTATATGAAACACTGAAACAAAAAGAATAATTAAAATGAAGAAATAATATTTATTCACATTGTAATTTGTTTAATGAAATAATTAATTTTTTTCTATTGTTGTTTGAGGATAGATAATGAAATGTTAACATTTAATGGTCAATATTTGCCGGATGTAATTTCACTAGCAGGATGTTCATATGTACATATGGAGATATGCAATATATTTTAGTGTGAGTAGTGAGAAGCCACTTTCAGACTACCAAGAGGACTGTCGATCACCATCAGAGCTTTGTATCATTAATAATCAAAATAGTAAAAGATTTACCAAATTTGTCATATTTTTTAATTGTAAAAATTGCAAATGCACTAACAATAAATTATTTTCTATATGTAAGTTTAAAGAATGCTATAAAGAAGAGAAAAAAATTGTGATACTATTTTTTGAAAAAAAAAAAAGATTTTCACGGTACGAAAGAAAAATAAAATATATATGTATGTTAAATTCATTGTTTCATTTTTTAAATAATTTACAAAAGTGTATTTATATCCTTTGAAATCTTAAAAATAATGAATTTTTAAAAAAATAAAAAAAAAGGGAAATTGCTGCAATGAAGTAAAACCGAGGAATAAGAATGGATTTTTCTAGTGTTCAAGACAATGATAAAAAAAATAAAATAAAAACTATATATACAATTGTAGACCAGAAGATAAATGAGATGAGCATTAAATGGACGACTTGAAGTTTCTTTTCTTAAAAGTATAGTGGCTTTAGGGGGATGTCTTGAGAATAAAACGAGCAAGTCAAGTGAACTGCACACTGTGATGGCTTTGCATCGAAAAACGTAATATTCAATATCCTTAATGCAACAAAAAATTATAAATATATAAACGAAAAACTTATAATTAAATGTAAATTTATAAAATATAAATCTTTTTTTTAATAATAAAAAGAAATTTTTTATACTTTCATATGCCAATAAAATAATTAATCGGAAGTAAAATAAAAAGGAAAGTAGCAAAGCTTGATTACGGATTTTATGGGCATCAGAATAAAAAAAATGTACGGAAATATATATTTTATATAGATTTAGAATAAAATGAAACGGAAATACGCAGTTATCACATTAAAATTCAATAACATTCGACGAATTCATACTTTTATTTATATATTTTCTGTTCACTACTTTAGCTCAATGAATATTACATCAGCTTTTATCATAAGTTCATTTTCCATTTGATAATTTAAAAATATAAAAAATAAATAATAAATATAAATAAATAATAATTATAAATTATTGTCAGAGTAACTTGAAATGGCAAAAGTATAAAGTAAAAAATATAAATTGAATGAACTAAAAACATTGAAATACGAAAGAAAATTTAGTGATTTTCACATATTAATTTTTCTTTATAAAAAAAATCTATCCTTTGATTTATAGCATCAAAATAGAAAAGTAAAAAAAAAACATTGTTCATGAACAAAACATTATAAAACAATGTAATAACTAATGAAAAACATTTTGTCTTTTTTTAAAATATTTTTTTGACAAAGAAATATTTGAATTTCCATCGTATACATTAGACTAAAACCAGTGTGAGAATATATAATTCAGTATATAAAACCATTTAACCGAGTTAAACACGCTTTTGGAATGAGGAATAATTTTGTCGGACAAATCGTCGGTGGGGATCTATAAATTTTCAAGAAAATAAATAGCCTTGGGTTTGGGAAAATTTAGAAGGAATGAAGCAGCACATTCACTTCATGTACACATATATTTGCTTGAGGGAATTGTTAAAAGCACCTGGTGTCTGAGGTTCATACTATGCAATTTGGATTTGAGGTCATGTCGAAATAAAATAACAAAAAAAAATAAAAATAACATATTTAGCAGTGTTTTATCTTCATGAACTATGTCACTATTCTAAGCAACACTATCTAACGGTTCAAACAAAAAATAACAATAATAATTGGAAAAAAATAAAACAAAATTACAGCGAGCTTTTTTTTTGTTTTTGTTAAAATGACGGAGAATGAGAGTTCCTTTACTTTACTAACACATATAGACTGTCGTATTTCATGTAATAGATAGAGCTTGGAAATAGACGAGACAGTCCCCAACGATATAAAAGTCCAATGATCCGTGGGAAAGATTGGATGGTCTTTGTAGCCGAAAACTTTATTCGTCTCCATGGACCAGGCATTCACTCCAACAGGCCGGCCTTCAATCGTTTTTTCTCAGTCTCATATATATGTACTCTCTTTGCACCATTTATTTGTATTTTACTTCAATATATATATAGATTTCTTATTCTATTCGTTCTTCAGCTACTCGGGTAATGCTCAATTTACCCTTTGGACAATTTTCACGAATACCAAATTGTATATACGATAAAATCAATGGCTTTTATTTTATACTGTATTTTTATTTTTATTATTTTCATTCTATATTCTATAAGGAAGTCTAGAAAATGAAAAGAAAATCGAGTTAAAATTGTATGGCTCGATATTTTTATTATATATTGAAACGCTAAAAAATCGGTTGAAATAATTTCAGTGATACCTGGACACTACAATTTGTTGAAAATTAAATTATAAACGATTTTGTTTCAGTTTTTTTTAAAAACAAGATACTTCAATGTGATATCAAACAAAATTCAAGGGTACTTTAGTTATAATTGAAAATAATGACATTGATATCAGATATTTTGATTAAACAAAATTTAATTTACAAACGTGAAGTTTGAAAATGAAAAAAAAAATGTATATATTTTATAAAATAAAAATTAAAATACAGTGTGAGCATAATAAATTAACGAGAACCATGTAGACCACAAAAATTTTTTTCGCTTGTTATTTATGTATGACATTATAATTGCGGACGTGAACAGGTATCTGGACTGCACTTTATACGGCGTGTGAATTTAACTGTTTAGATATTGGTTTACACAATGGAAAAACAAAATTAAAAAAAATAAATAAAAATTTATAGACGTATTTGTTTCGTACTTTGTTGAAAAATTTACATCAAAAAATTGTTTGTAATTTTGATATAAAAATACATAAAGGTTTCAACAACCGCGGTATTTTTGAAAATAGTATTTGCAAAATGAAAAAAATTAATTGAAAAATAGTACACGAAAAACGGAGCTTTTTTTTATTTTTTGTTGGTTGTGTGAAGTATTGAGTTACTTGAAATTTTTTACAGCATATTGATTCAACTAATTTGAGTCAGTTTTCGAGTTTTTCTTTTCATTCAATTTATAATTATGTATATGAAAATAATTCGAACGAAAACTTTTTGTACAATAGATAGACAATTAAAAATGTTTGTATCATGATTTTCTAACGGACAAGTTGATGGATTTTTTATTTCGATTCATACTAATATTACCGAGCTATTCAAATTGAACAATAGACACTCGAGATTCAAAGATAGAGTTTTAATTTTCTATTTTATTTTCTTGGCTGACTCAAGACAAACAGAAAATTTTGTGTTGTTAAAAAGAGTATTATCATTTTCTTTTATAAAATTAATCATTAAAAAATTCACAATAATAATATACTTTAAAGCAGTTTTCTACATTTTTATCAGGTCAAATAATTATCGTGTTTAAAGTAAAACTTTATACCTCCAAGTGTTACATTGTTTCAGTAGATCACAAAGCTTGAATAAATGTCGTATTTTAAAAATACTTCAAGATGATGGAGGTAATTATATTCTGCAATTTAGCATACATTACGTTAATAGACTTAAATATTTTATTATGAAATTTCAACAATTGTTATGTACTTGAACGTCAAAGCAAAAGAAAAAAAATAAATGTAAATAGCACTTTTTGAATCACAAGTCAAATGTTTACACTTACTCAAGTTTATTTTTACTTTTCTCGTAACAAATTTTACTTTTGTCAAGTTAATTTTGTGTATTGTTCAAGTAAAAATAAACTTTTTCAATAATAAAAATAATAATAAATGAATAAATATATAAACAAACAAATAAATAAAATAAAAAAAAATAAATTAAAACATAAAAAATATATAATATATATCTTTTCTCTCTAAAAAATCTTTCTGCTTATTATTATTATTATTATTGTAAATCTAGTTCAGCAATTTTATTTTTTTATTATTAAATAATTTTTATTTTGTTTTATGTATCCTTTTTAAATATATATACACTTTTTTTCAAGTTAAAAAAAAGTTTCTTGTTTCTACTTTGTTTTAGGAAGTTCCTATCGTCTTACAGATAAGAAAGGTCTTTTTACTGAATGAAAATTGCACTTAACAAATAGTAACAAGAAAGTTATACGTAAAAGTACGTAGATCGTTACTGAGTACTGGTTCTAACGTTGAACAAAATGTGGCCTTATTCTACCACCAATATCCGCCCAGCACTTAAATGCTTTTACGAGTGGGTGTTTGTTTCATGAAAAAGTAATTATTTTCAATTACCTCTCTATTTTCTTCTCTCTTGAACACATAATTTCGATGCTATTGAAATTTTTTTGGGTACTTATTACATAAAAAAAAAAAAAACAAATTTTCATATTTTGATTTGAATAATTTGATGATAAAAATAAAACGATAACTTTTTGTTTGGTGGAAAAAATAATAAACTATTTGATTAAATTTTATCATAAGATTTTTGTGTGTGAAATTTTTGAATAAATATTATATTGCATGACACAATCAACAAGTTGGTATGTCGTTTACTCGGTAGCGATTTTGTCGACGGGTTCATTGAAGTATATGCACAATCGAAAGACGACTTGCAGCCATCAATGTCCGGAAGCTACGTAAAAAGCTTTTTTGTACATTGTCACGTGAGATATGTATCAATAAAAATGAAAAGAATTCAATTTTAAAAGTTGCAAATAAAAAAAAAAAGAACATTATTTCCTTACGTTTCAATATATATATTTTAACGTCGTGAACCATTGACGTTAAAACCACTTCGATACCATGACATTATCTTGCCAACGGTCTACAATTTTTATTTTTATTTTATTTTTTCTTTTGCTTGATGGAAACTTGTTCCGGCATAAGGTGTTTCGATTTTATTTCTCGCTTCGGCACATAGTCCGAGACGTGGTGAAACTATGGAACCGGAGATTGTCTTGGTAACGATAAGTCACGTTGGCCTTGCCATTTTTATATATACGTAATCTTTTTATTTTTTTTTTTTTTCTTAGTACAACTATCAGACAGTTGGGGACCAGAAGAAAATGAAAGAAACGAGAAAGATAGAATAAATCGATTGTGTTTTAGGGACAAAGAAAAGTGTGAAGCGATTCATGTCCAACAACCTACAGACCATTATTGTGTTCGTATATATAAAAAAATTCAGTAAAATAAAATAATTGCAGTATAAAAAATTATATAAAACAACAATTCGTTTAAAATGTTAAAAATAAATACTAACATTGTTATGTTTTTTCACTCTCAAAAGGGACCTATCAAATTGGTTTATTACTATTAATTTTATTTCTGTTATCATCTGCCAAGCCTTGTCAACTTTCAAGCTAGTACTCGTTAAAAGTTTCCACTTGTCAATATCATTATTTTAGTCAGTAAGTGCACACACACACTCACGTAATTTTTTCACTGAAACTACATTCAGCAAATATTGAAATTTCATAACCCATAAGACACTTATTATATTTTTAGCAATAAAAATTTATACAATTATTGATTTTGAAAAAGATCTTAAAGCCAACCACATAACCGAGTGATATAAAAAATAACACTAACTCACATCCATTCAGTATCCACAGTAAATATATCATACTTTTACTCTCAAGCTATATTCAAATGTATACCAATGAATTTTTACGTCGAATAAATTTCACAAGAATCTTTGCTGAAAAGTTTATCGTTCAACTATCTCATACTTTTTATCTTCACACCATGAAATATTTTTTTTTCAACTAGAATTTTATATTCTGTATAGTTCACATATACAATTTTGTATAATAATACTTGAAGAAATATGAAAAAAAAAAAAAGAACAAATAAATAAATGAAAGAGAATAAAAAAAATAACAGTGAAAAAAATGAAAAAAGGAATTTTGAAGTACATCGAAAATGGCAAGTTATATAGTAAACGCATCCACCACCACCACCACCTTTCATAAATATATATGTACACTTAAAATATATTCTGGCAAACGGTTCAATTTTCTTGAGACCACGGATGATCTCAGTAAGTATGGGCATTATATGAGTTATGAAACTGGCAAATGCGGGTCAGCACTGCATATACCCCAATGCATACTCATCCAACTGTGCAATCTCCAAAGCTCATAGTCATATATACATAATATTTCACTTTTCTTTCTACTTGTACTTTTTTTATTATTATTATTATTATTCATTTTCCTTTCAGGGAATGTTCCTTTGTTTGATGCTAAACGGAAAAGCTCTATGTACACCACACCCGCATGTACTATATAATATCCACTTAAAAGTTTTCCGTAATTTGTGTCTAAATATCCGTAAAAGCCACAATTATTTAATATAATTTTTTTTTCTTTGAATTTAAATAATAACAAAATAATTACTTTTTAAATGTAATTATAATTTCTAATTATTATGTATGCAACTGTATGTGAATATATTTGTAGAGTGATGAATTAACAATTGCTGTATATTGTCTACAATTTAATGTAATTATATGGATAATAAATTTTGTAAATATAAAATATAATCAGTACATAGATTGGCATATGTTATGAAGATAACATAAAGTTCCACCTGTCTGGAGTATTAGCGTTCAACAGTATATAGAGTTTCCACTACGTGCTCATATAGATATGCAAATGAACTGCATATAAACCGAGGACTAGTAGAGTCTCGTATCGAGATGCCTCTTCCATTTGTTTCTCTCAACTCTAACGACCTAACACTCTCACATTTTCCAGCTTCCTCAATAAATATTTTTATATATACACACCTATCTTATACTATTATTGTGGAAAACAAGCCCACCATCATTGCACTAAAATATATATACAACCTGTATCAAAGATTGCAAATATTTGTTGCATTACGGGCAACCATAAATTGGAGTAAAATCGATAGATGAAGGAGGTTTGTACGACGCCTCTTTTACCTTCTATTCCCGCATATATACATGGACAATAGTCAATTTCTGCACACTACACAAATATATTGTCGAAGAGAGAAAATGCAAGCGAGGCAAACGGAAACTACCTCTCGGCAAAATTCAACGACCAATGTTGTACAATATACATGTATATGTGTACATACAGAATATATAACTTTAAAGTAACTATTTTAATACATAATATATATATTTGATAAACAAGCGTGTGTATATTGTGTATTGTATATTAAAGTTCGAAGATTTGCTAGCGGCAACTGGACATAAAATTGGTACAAGACGAATAGAGACGTATGTCATATGACCTATATATATATAAATAAATGCCTTTTTAAAAATTCATGAAATGGGTGACCTTGGGTTTAAAAATTAATGTCACAAAGTTGGCATTTATGATTTGTCCTTTTAAAGTTTAGACGAATATTCGTTTTTTGCAAGTTGAAGTGACTGAAAATTAATTGAATTTAAATGGTCATGTATAATTATATTATCAAAAAAATACTTAATTGTATTTTATTTTTGAAATATAGAGTGTAAAATTTATTTGGTTAATAATGGGAATGCTAATAGACCGAGGCCAATATTCGTGCCACTGAAGCTTTTGATCCCCTCGGAGTATAGCCTCCGGCATCATCACTATTAACTGTATAACATTTACTTTCTCACTATGGTTATGTGTATTTATGTCTATATTTATTTCGCTTGGTCTCGTGTGATTTTCAACGTGTGATGCTTTCTGAACATTCTCAGCTAAAGCCACCAAACAATGACAACGTCATCTGTCAACTACTTGATTGCATATTGTTATTTGAATTGTGTGCTCACTCGAGTTTCAACCAGCAATCCAACAACAGTCTCATCAAAACTCATCACCTAATTTTAATTTTCGCAAATGCTAACTTTTTTAAAATAACAAAAATTATACGAAATTAAAAAAAAAAAAATTAAATAAAAACTTTTTATCCGAGTTTTCTATTTGTTATAATTAATGAGCTTACTATTCTGTTTTTTTTTTTTTTTTTTTTTTTTTTTTTTTTTTTTTTTTTTTTTTTTTTTTTTTTTTTTTTTTTTTTTTTTTTTTTTTTTTATAATTTATTTTTTTTTTTTTTTTTTTTTTTTTTTTTTTTTTTTTTTTTTTTTTTTTTTTTTTTTTTATTCT